>BQNB010080982.1:0-26815 GCA_026074375.1 Tanacetum coccineum
AGAAAAATGATTTTTAAACTTAGAAAAGTCTAAAATAACATAAAAACTCAGAAAACTATTTTTAACTATTTTTAAAATTAAAATCCTATTTTTAAAATTAAAAATAAAGGCTTAAAAATGAAAATTAAAATCTAAAAGTGTTGAAAATGATTTTTCTGAATGTAAACCTAAAAGTATTTATTCTAATACTAAAAACTATTTTTTTGTATTTTTAAAAGTTATTTTTCTATTTTTTATGAATTTTCTAAGATTAAAACTTACGAAAAATGATTAAAATTAAACTAATTAATGGAAAATTACGAAAAATTCAGGAAAAATCCTAAATGCAACAAGGTTTACTAGAAAATTAAGAAAACTTACCCAGCTAAACAAATAAGCTTCTAAATGGTAACAATAAGCTACGGCTTATTATTCTTAAAAAGGAATTAAGAAAGTGATAAAAGGAAAGTGTGTACAAGAGCTCACGGATGAGCTATTGTAGCACACTTGGTTAACACGTTGGGTAAATGAACAAGAGGTCGTGGGTTCAAGGTCTGGCAACACCCTTTTTGCACCTTTTTTTTTTAAAACTGAAAACACAAGCTTGTAAAAAAAGCTTTTTAAAACAACTTTAATGAAGTGACTTATAGCTAAAACTTCAAAATAAGCTATCTAAGAGCTTATGAGTATTTTGACCTCAAGAAGTGAGCTTTTGAGCTCACTTTTGCTTAACTACACTAAAAAGCTTGCACAATCATCAATATAAGCTCAAATGTAAAAGCAAAAAACTGATTTAGGATCCTTAAGATGTAGGAAGCTTATTCTAACAAGCTAGATAACTAAGAAACACTAAATGCCAACTCAATTTGAGGATTAAAACAACTAACTCATGAACAAACTCAAAAAGCTCAAATTTAAGAAAAGCTCAAATGCTTAATAAGCCAAGACATAAGCTGAGCTTATGAAAACTAACTAACCTAACTATAAGCTATAAATTCAAACAAGAAAATCAGATACTACAACTTAAAATTCTAAATTTGAAAGGCATAATACTATTACTACTTTTTTTGGTCTTTTTGGATTTTTTATGACTTTTAGAAGCTAAATTACCCTAATGTTTAAGCTAGAAATTGAAAAGCAAGACTTAAAATATAATAAGCTATGTCTAATCTATAAGAAACTTGAATTTTAGAACCTAAAACCTAAGATTACTAACTAAATGAAACCAAAAAGGGCAGCAGTGGTAACTATGGTTACCACTGCTGATGCAAATGGCAAAGCCACAAAGCTCAATTGCAGTCTTCCTTGAGGGAAGTCCTGCACTACACACTCTTATTGAGTGTATATGAATTCAAGTTGAACACAAACCAAGCCTACAAGGGCTTGAGTTAAATTTTAGCAAGTAAAATAAAGTAAAAAAATTGCCCTGGTGCTGAATCACAAATTATAAGCCACAAAATGATTATAAGTTTAAACTAATGATTAAAACCTACTCAAATCCTTAACAAATATGATAAACTAACTATCCAAAATGAAAGCTCAAGATAATTTTGACTTTTTGAGGTCAAATAAGCTTATTCCAAACACTCCTTATCAGCATGACAGATTCAATAGAGCTTTTAAAATGCTAATCCACTTAACTAAACCTTGATACCAGACATTCTCTAGCTTATAACAAGCTTAACAAAACATGATTTATCAACTAATTAAGATGGATTAAAAGCTACACTATATATTTTTGGTTTTTATAATTTTTAAAGACAAGTAATGAAAATACAAGTTCTAAGCTACTAAATCTAAAGACAGATTAAGGAACATATATGATAAGCACAATGAGATACTTAAAAGCACAAATAAGCAACTAGATTAAGCAATTGATAAATCTAAAAAGCAAATAAGCAGTTTTAAGCTACAATTTAAATGAGAAGGAAATTTAAAAGGAAACTTACAATTGCATCAGCTAAACAGAAGCTTATAGCTCTATGAGCTTATCAACATCTCTGGCTTATCAAGGATAAGCCAGTAAAGTCCATGGGATTCCTTCCATAACTGAATCCCCTTCCACAAATATGAGTTTGTTTTTCTTTTCTTTGGATAGCTGAGATGATATGATAACAGGAAGAAAAGAGGGTTCTTCCAGGAATACATATTCCAGATTATCAGGAAGGGGTTTAAGTTCGAGATCCGTAGGAGGTTCTTCGAGAGATGTTTTGATCTTATAATCAGTATTGATGGTGATTTTTTCGAATGGCGGATCTTCGGTATCGGATTCAGAGTCAGAGTTTTCATCGGCAGTCATTGCCATGAATTCATCAAATTCAGCAAAGATTTCTTCTTCGAGAAGGGTTCCTTCAATGGAATGCAGAATTTTACTACCTTCATTTAGAAGAGCGTCGAAATCTTCTTCTAAGATTTCATCGATGACATCGATACTAAAACAGGTATCATCGTTTGAATAGGAGTGTTTCATTGCAGAATCGATATTGAAAATCATTCGTTCAGTTCCAACTCCAAGGTTGAGTTGTTTCTGTTTAACTCGAATTACTGCGTCAGCAGTGTGAAGAAAGGGTCGTCCCAAAATAAGTGGAACTTTACTATCTTCTTCCATTTCGAGAATAACGAAATCAGCAGGAAAGGTGAATTTACCAACTTCAACGAGCATATTTTCAGCTATTCCAACAGGGTATTGGAATGATCTGTCGGCTAATCTTACGCTCATTTTAGTAGGTTTAAGATTTTCGAGAGATAATTTGGCATATAGTGAATATGGAATAAGGTTAATGCTAGCACCAAGGTCGGCTAAGGCATTGCAGGAGAAAGTTTTGTTGAAATTACATGGAATAAGAAAACTTCTGGGGTCTCCGAGTTTAGGTGGAACTTTGTTTTAGATCATTGCTGAACTTTCGTCACTTAGGAAAGCGGCAGAAATTTGTTCAATTTTATGTTTGTTGCTTATGAGTTCCTTGAGAAATTTTCCATAATTAGGCATTTCGGCCAAGACATCGATGAGAGGTACATTGATTCGAACTGCGCGGATTACATCAAGAAATTTTCCGTATTGAGCTTCCATTTTTTCTTTCCTTAGACGTTGAGGATACGAGATTTTTGGTTTGTATGGTTTGGGTAATGTAGTTTCCTTGACTGGTTTTGGATTTTGAATTTTCGGTTGTGGTGTAGGTTCTTCATCTTCTTCACCGCTATTGTCAAAATTGATAGGGTTTTCAGGATTAGTTTGTTGATCATTTGAGTTCACTGGTGGGTTATAGGATTTACCACTTCTTGTGAATACGACATTCACATGCTCATTGCGAGATTATGGTGGTTGGTAGACTTTGGAATTGTGTCCTTTTGGGTTTGGTTGAGTGTTACTGGGAAGAGATCCAGAAGGTCGACCAGATTGCTTGTCAGCAAGTCTGTCGAACTTGGTTTCAAAGTTTTGAATTGAAGCTTGATGATTTTTGGCAACGGTTTTGAGTTGAGTTTTAAGATCCATGAACGTTTCTTTGACAAAAGCGTTGGTCGATTGCTGAGATTTCATGAAATCGTTGAATTGTTTTTGAAGATCGTATGGTTTTTCATCAGTATTGGATATGTAGTTGTCTCGATTGTAACTACTTCATTTATTTGAACGCCAATTATCGTGATTTAAGTCTCGGTCACGGTAATCATTGTAAAAACGAGTCTTACGAAAAGTTTGCATGAATTTGGCTTCTTCTTCTCGGGGCATAGGTATATCATCTTCATCAAGATCAGGTTTTGTTTTTAGCATGGTTTTGGAGTTCCTTATACTGAGCATCCATTTTCAGGGTCATGGCATCCATTCGGGCCATAATTTTGTCAGTATGAGAATTATTGCTACCTTCATCAACGAAAGCAACGGTTTTTTTAAGAGATGGTTTGGATTTTTAGTTTTTAGCCCAGTCGAGCTTTAGTAAGACCTTGTCTTCCAAAAGCTGATAAGCTTGATTTGGTGTTTTATAGAGGAAAATACCACCATCTACGGCATTTAGAACTTCTTGGGTTATTTCGCTTAGACCATGATAGAAGATTTTGATAATGTTACCTTTGGACAGATTATGACCATGACAGTTTCGGAGCATTTCCTTTATACGAAGCCAAGCGTCGGTTAGAGATTCGTTATCGTGTTGAGAAAAAGCTTGGATTTCTCAGAGGAGTCGGTCAAAAAGAGCTGGGGGAAAGAACCGGCTAATGAAAGCGGTTCGAAGTTCATCCCATATTTCTATAGTTCCTTCATTGAGTTCGTCCAGCCATGTTTTTGCTTCTTCAATAAGTGATAGGGGAAACATCATTAGGCGAACGGCTTCATTTTTAGTATCTCTGTATTTAAACATATCGCAGATTCCGAGGAACTCATGAATGTGTTTATGAGGATCAGTTTTGGTTCTTCCATCAAATTAGTTTCCCATGACAAAAGTCAAGTGGTTACCTTTGATAGCAAATTCGTTAGCAGTTTCAGGAATAGTTATTGTAGAACCAGGAGTCAGAGCGACAACATGGTCAGCAGCCCACATGGGTTCATCATCCATTGGGTAAAAGTTTTCAAGAGTAACTAGAAAGTGACAAAAGTGGTTGATGTCGAGAATTGGCGGATAGACAATTCTCGGGTTTTTAGGTGGATTGTTTCTTTGATCAAATGGAACTCTTCTGTTTCATCGACTTCGTCTTTGATTCAGAGTACGTTTAGGTTCAAGTAATGGTTCAACAAGTTCAGAATTGGAAGCACGTGTATGCATCCAAATGAGAATTTGTTCGGGTCAGTTTGCCAAAAAACTGTACGACGATTTGAAAAAGAGGGGGAGTTAAAGAGATTTTCCAGAGTTTGACTACAGAACATCTAAGAAATCCCCGACAGCGGCGCCAAAAACATTGATGTGTTTCAAAAGCTTTAAATTTATAAGACTAAAAATATCAGACAATTATATGAAAACACACGGGTAAAAGTATAACCCACGTATGCAGTATAATCTTTTTAGGTAAGACCAGGTCGTCCACAGGGATTAGAGTAGTGTTCGAATAATCAGAAAGAAAATAGACTTTAACAATTTTGAAAATAACTTTAGTTTCATCAATGATAATAAAGATGACTACTCGGATAGTTAAGAGTAATTTATAAGTGTTGGAAATGATTTGACCTAGAAGATGGGACTTTGATTTATAAAAATGATTTTTCGTCAGAAAATGTTTTTACTAATTAACTTGATTAACTTAAGACTTATATTTAGGTAACTATACCAAATGTGTCACTCAAATAATCAAGTTATTATTATATCAAAGCTTATTTTGTTTTTGTTTATCAATGTACGAAAATGGATTTCTCAGCATAGACGTTAAAGACCAAAGACAAATCTTTAAAACTACATAGATCATAACGGGTCTTTTGACCTATACCGATATGATTATATAATCTAAGTTAATAAGCAAAATGATAAGATAAGATATACTAGGTTTGCAACATAATCTTAAGATTAAAATGATCAAAATCATACCAAACACTTATTCATTATCGTAACTTCACCGAGTAGTCATGAGAGAATTAGCCTCTCATGGCTAAGGAGTTTATAACAAAAGTAGATTTTACATAAACTTCTATTATTTCAATAACTAATTAGGAAATCATCTTTGTTTTTGATCGTTAGATCTTTCTCTTCAACTTTAGAAGGTGTTTCTTGGTGTTTTTGGTGAAAGGAGGGAAATATGGGTGTGTGAGAGATGATTGATGAAGAGAGAATGAGATGATTTGAGGATGCAAATTCATCCTCTATTTATAGGCAAGATTGGGTGCAAAGTGTGGCGCACTTAGGAAAAAGTACGATGAACTTTAGGAGTTAATGCGATTACATTTAATGACTTTTAGTGGAAGTGCGGCGCACTTGCAAAGAAGTGCGGCGGTTTTGAGGAGGTAATGCAGGAGCATTTATTAGACTTTAATTCTTTAAACTTTAGGAGAATGTGCGGCGTACAATATTATAAGTGCGGCGGTGTTTTGGCTTCACAGGAAAGTACGGCGCACAATGTAGCAAGGAGTTAAGATCAACATAGACCCATTATTTGTCATAGATCCAATGAACCAATCCTAGCCACTCATTTTTTCATCAAAAGAAATCTTTCCCTTAACCGTCCATCATAACCCTTCCCAAAACCATGCACATTTGAAAATTTGTACCTACCAAATCAAACACACTAATATCCAATTCTAACTATTAACCATCCCACCAACCTTGGTGCACCTCATTACTTAGATCTAATATCCAAGGGCATCATTACTTGCTATTATCCAAGACTTGTTATTGTCCATTTATTACTTCTATAATAATGCAAGTATCAAGTTTATTTCCTACACATCAAACAACTAGCAAAAACATTTCCCTTTCTCTTTTGGTTCTCTCTTACCTATGGCAACAAGAAGAAACAAGTAAAAGTGGGTTTTAATTTTACACAAATATATTCAAGAAGGTTTCAAGTATGTTTAGGTTTAGTAACAAATAAAGGGTTTACATATGATTAGTATTGTGATTATCACCATCTTCTTACACTCAAGGTTATCATAAAACCCTACACTTTCAATTACTTCATTTTCATATTTAGATAATTGCTATATTGTTTAATCATCACCTAGTATTTATTTTATAAGTTTATAAAATAAAATAAGCATATATAATTCGAATTTATATATCTTCATGATGAATTGATGTTTAAAATGTTTTAGAATGCAAGAACATACTTTATATAAGTGTTAGTTAATTTATAGATTTAATTTATAAATTAATTGTTGAAGTTTTACAACCAACCACCCACCTACCTTTATATAGTTTATATAATAAAATATGAAACATTGGTATTGCACAAACTTTGGACACAAATTAGAGGGCTCAATTTGTATCAAAGGAGTGTTAGTACATAAATTAAAGGACTTGTAGTATTTTAACTAAGTGAAAGAGTGCATAAAACAAGTTTATAAAAATTAATCATATAAACTTAGAAAGCTATTGTTTAATTTCGAATCGTATAATATTTATTTTATATTTTATTAAAATAGTATATCTCATAAAGATCGTAAGCATATAAGAAACTCAGATAATCCGAATTTACGATGAAGTTATGATATTTACAAGATTATACGTAAAAGTGTTTTTATAAAAGTATTTTTATAAAAATTCTGTGAATTTTCGAATCTGGTAAAAATAGGAACTTATTTTTCTGATAAAGTACAACTTATGAGGATTTCAAAACTATAAGGTACATTAAAAACGGATTTAAAATGAAGAAGATACGCTATTTACAAGTTTACGATAAAAAGTATTTTTATAAAAGTAATTTTATAAAAACATGCTACTGTTCATAACAGTGGGCTGTTGGGAAATAATTTTCTTAAATAGAACTTTTAATTACGAAGACGTGGACATAAGAATCACTAAAAACCGAATTAAAACGAATGAGATACAATTAATATACGATTTCAATAATTAAAATTTATAAAAAGTATTTTTATAAATTTTCACTTACTGTTACTGTTCATAACAGTAGATACCAATATAAAGAATGTAAAATTTGATTAGATTTTTCAAATACGAATCCATACATATAAAGAACGTATAAAACGAAGTTAAAACGAAAAAGATATAAGGTTTATAAAACCTTATGCACTATTTTTATACTTGTGCACTATTTTTGTGAAATCAATTAAACTAATTATATAATATTATTATATAATTACATAAAGGTGTTAAAACAATTATTTTTCATAAACGATCAATTGTTGGACAAATATGACATTTTTACAAATACGAATACATGAACATTATTTTACAAAGTACAAACTTATGTTGTTTAATTTTATAAATTAAACAAACATGTTTAGGTGGTGATGTAACTATATAGAATTATATGGGGTGTTAGTTATTCAAAGTACATAGTACTCATACGACCTATATTTAATTAGGTTGCATTCGGATTTCGCTTGTCGATTCACTCACTTGATTTATTTCATTCACTTCATTTACTGAGGTGAGTTCATAGCCCCGTGTTTTACTATATCAATGATTTACAACTTTTGGGGTGAGAAACATGCATTGTTTTATGATTGGACGCAAGTGTTCATTTTTACATGATTACGTGTTTGCCTAAGTAACGATAACCCTCTGAGCCCATTATCATGAACTGTCAATTACTTTGTGTGAGTGCGAATGTTCTAAATAGATCTATCTGGGATTGACATCCCCGTTCGGGTGAGTAGCGCTCATTGTGCCGGTTTACCGGACAACGGACGTATACCATGTCGGATTTGGGATGTTGTGGGTTAGAACATCATCAAGGGCAATGTTGGCAATTTATATTGCAATTCATACATGTCGAGCTTCAGTGTCATGAGCTTAGAGAAACGTAATTACTTTTTGTAAAGTTTGCATCTGTTGCATTATCACGGGGAAAATCTTGCGGTCCTACATTATATTTTACATAAACCTGTGAATTCACCAACTTTATGTTGACGTTTTAAAGCATGTTTTCTCAGGTCAATGAGGAACGAGGTGCTTAGGATACATTGGGGATACTCTTTTGGTGAGTCATGCATAAAAGATTTGGAGTCATTACATCTTGGGATATTTGTTATGATTAAAATCTTTTTTATTTAAATGTTGAACAATTTAAGCCGTTGTGCTTTGTATTAAACAATTTCAATAAATCCAATGTATCGTATTTCAAACGACTCTTTTAGAGGTCGTTCTCATATCTTGTTGTGCTATTGATCTATGATGTAACACTCCCGGACACATTATTATGCTGCGACCCTATTTGGGGGTGTTACATAACCAAACACCAAAACAAGACTTCCAAAGCAAACTCAAACGGGCTAAATTCATTTCCAACAACTCTTTCATATCCTTAATCAATCTCATTCTATAATGTATGGTGGGGTTCACATCAAAAAACTACAAAAATATATAAACAAATATTTAGACATAACACATATTAACAAAAAACAATTAGAATAAACTGAACATTTTCTACTTTTTACCGTCAGGAACATTAAAAAATAGAAAAACAAACAATATCATTTCATACATATTCAGACATTCAACGCATAGAGATTCAATTCAATGTACTGCAAATCAGATTCAGATTCAGGATCCCTCTTTAATAAACAAGACAAACCTAATAGCGATAACACCTCTGAGCCTATTATCATGAACTGCCAATAGTTGTGTGAGCGCAATGTTATAAAATAGATCTATTGGATTGACATTCCCCGTTTCGTGGAGAGTACTCTCCTGTGCCGGTTACCTACAACGACCGTAAATACCATGTCGGATTTTACTGGGATTATTTCGGGTTAGAACATCATTCAAGGCCAATGTCGTGCAATTTATATTACAATTCATACATGTCAGAGCTTCATCAGTGTCATGAGCTCAAGGAAAAGTATTTTATCTTTTGTGATGTTTTTGCATCTGTGCATTATCACGGGTTAAAACTCCTTGCGGTCCTCTACATCATATAAAACAAAAACCTTGAATTCACCAACTTTATGTTTAACGTTTTAAAGCATAGTTTTCTCAGTCATGAGGCACGAGGTGATCTAAGGATACATTAGGAACTCTTTTGGGAGTCTGCATAAAAGATTTAGAGTCAATTACATCATAGAATTGTTATGATCTAAAACCTCAGTATTTCATATGTTGAAACAATTTAAGCCATTGTGCTTTAAATAAAACAAATTTACAATAACAATCGTATTTCAAACAACTCTTATAGAGTCGTTCTCATACTTGTGCTACTGAATCGATGAAGTAACACTCCCGGACACATTATTCCGCTGCGACCCAATTTGGGGTGTTACAGATTGATATCTAGAGCCAAGGTTATAGAGAACCAGGTAAAGTTTTTTACTTAGACTAATAACCGTTTTTAAATATTGCATCATAGAAAGGGATTTTCATGGGACATTCATTCATATTTTACTTGTTGCATTAGTTGGATATACTGGATGCTGCATGGTTCACAAAGCTGCTTTAAAAATAATTAAGTATATTATTATTGGTCTTATATATGTACTAATGTAAACTCTGTTTGAGTGTTACAGATTCAGTCATGTCATCGGATTCAGCATCATTCGAGGTTACATATACATCTATATCATCTCACAGAGACCCGCTAGCATAGGTTGTGGACTTGTTTGGACTCCAGGAGCCTGACTCACCAGAGACTACACCGACATCACCAGATTACGTGCCTGGCCCTGAGGAGCCAGAGCAGGCACCGCTCTCACCAGATTACGTGCCGGGACCAAAGTACCCCGAGTACCTGGCCCTATCTGATGAGGAGGTTCTCGTTGAGGACCAGCCTTATGCTACTGCTGATTCACCCGTAGCCCTATCCCCGGGCTACGTTGCTAAATCAAATCCGGAGGAGGACTATGAGGATGGTCCAGTAGACTATCCGGCTCATTATTGAAACGCTATTGAATAAGTATTATATGATATTTCTATATTATCATGGTGTAACGACTTCCTCCGATCAGTGGACGATTTACACCCGTAATTTGAGCTGAATCAACCCGAAATGATGTTTCTACCTGTTATTCCCGAGCCTTAACTTATAGATGAATACGAGGACCCGACTATGAAGAATTTCAAGAAGACAGAAGACCCTCAAAATAAGGAAGAACTGGTATGGAAGTAGACATTGAGGAAGACGATATGAACCGAGTTGACATATCCTTATGAGAGATTGATCCTCTAACCCAGATGGATACCGCCGCCTGCTACTGAGTCATGAGCCTGAGGATTGTGATTGAGGTTGAGGACATGGTTGACTCGAGAAGAGACTATTCTTGCTAGTGACCAAGAGAAGGTATCGTCAACCGCCCCTTTCCTTCGAGATAAAGTTGATGGTTTGTTGCCTGGCTCTCAAACGAGGAGGGAAATGTACATTAAAATAAAAAAATTTATTTTTAATTTGATTAAAAAAAATAAAATTAAAATTTTTTATTTTTTTTTAAAATATATAAAATAAATTTATAATTAAAAATATATTTTATAAAAAATAATTTTTTAATCAATAATTCCAAAAAATTTTTTTTAAAGTTAAAAAATTAAATAAAATAAAAAAATTTTAAATTTTTAAATTTTTTATTTAAATTTATTTTTTTTTAAAAATAAGAAAAAATTCAGAATAAATTTTTTTAAACTTGTAAAATTTTTTAATTAAAAAAATTAAATAAAAAAATTATTTTAAAAAAATTTTAAAAAAAATTTATATAAAAATGTAAAAAAACTGTACATCTTTTTGTGCGGAATAGGCTTCTCCTTCAAGACGACTGTATGGTGTGTGCGAGACGGCGGCCATTCATTCGGCCGAAAAGAAGGGAAAACTAAATGACAAGTATTATAGTTACACTAATTTTGGATAGCGGGTAGTAAGTGCGATCCATATGGAAGTAAAGAGACAGTTTCGAAAGAGATTCGTGGTTAGAAAGCTTGGTAATGCCGAGGAAAAAACTGAGTGTAAAGAAAACTTGTGAAGAAGCTACAAACGGTTTAACCAACACACTTCTCGTATGCAGAACGAAACAAGAATCGACAAGAGATCTCTATTGGACTAAGTTCGAGCTCAATAGCGTTTTATCGTAAGATGATTCGAAGGGGTGATTTGTGTTTGAATAAAAGATCGAATGAGGCTAGCAATGTTCCTGCGTTGAAGATAGAAGAGTCATCATCAGAGCCGAGAGGAACACCTCATGATGCTTAATAGTTTAGATTTTCATTTAGTAGTATCTTTATTGTGTAATTCACATAAACTGAATCCTCAGTTAGTAAGACTTGATGCTATTGGTTTTGTAACGATTTAGTATCATTTCCTGAAACAATGCAACTATTGTAAAATTTACCTCTTTGTGATGACATAATGAATGGTGCTATCTTTTGATCACTACTTGATATTTATGGGCTGATTGTGGTTGTGATTGCTTTGTCTTTTGTACCATGTTACGAGTATATTCATGTTTGAATGCTTATCAATTTGTTTTCCTGTGTGACGGTGACAGAGAAATAATGCCACCCCTCCCAAAAAAAAAAAGAAGGGGGTCACTCCCCCCTGCCCCCACCTTTGAACTCAACTGCAGTTCGGGCGAATGATCAAAGAAAGTGATCGAAGCCACTATTGGCGAGCTGACGGGCCGAGACATTCAAATGCAGGAAATGATGCTGAAGAACCAGGACTAGTTTAGAGGGTCAAGATTGCCTGCAACCTGTTGTTCGTCGTAGAGAAGGCACTATATTCAGGATTTATGTAAGTGCAATCCTACGTTGTTTTTCACGGGGTATGTGAAGAAAGCCAGCCAAATTAACAAAGATGGATATTAGAAAACGAGAGTTGAGTTTTTTGCATCAGTGTGATGTGCAGAGGGCGTAAGAAGGTGAATTTGCTGCGCCTGCTACAACAGCAGCAAGGACCTCTGCAATTGACTTAAGGAATTCTAAGTTTGCACCATGGTTAGAAGACTGTGAACCAAATGAGCCTTGGGCTAAAAGTGAAAGTTATGTTGATACTGCAAGAGTTTTGCCCAGTGAAGAAATACAAAGAATGAGCCATGAATTCTGGAACATGGGGTTAAGGAGTACAACTTGTTCTTATACTCAGAGATTTAATGATTTAGCTTCTGAAGTTCCAAGAATGGTTTGAACCCGAAAGTGTGAAAGTCTCTGGACTTGCGTACATCCGAGATTGTCTGAGCACATCAGGGGTGAAGGTACACTTCTTTCTTCTAGACCTGACCAATTTGAATAAGCTAATGCGTAAGACCATTAAGTTGATGGAACAAAAATTCGCAAGCAAGGAATGAAAAGGATTCTGAAGGAAAGAAGCGAAAGTGAAGAACAATCAAAGTGGGAAAGAAAGTGGTAAGAGCAATACAACAAGAACATCAAGCAAACTTATTTCACCTGAGAAAATACATTCTTAAAAAACCCTAATAGAGTCTCTTCTATGCGCGAAAAAACGCTCCCTCAATTCCTACAATTCTGATCACATAATCTTCTTACTTTCTTTGATTCCGAATATCATATAATACTCTTGTTTAATCTGTTAATCTTATGATTATAATGATTTAACAATTCATATTTGAATTTGTTGTTTCTCTAAAGATTTAGTGTGCGATCTCCACAATTAGGTTTGTAGGGTGTTTTTTTCGTTCTTTATGGGATACTTATTTTATATCTTATCGAGTACTTTCATTATGGAAGACCGGATTAGTCCTATCCGATTAGAATTTATATTGATTTGCATTCCTCTCAAAGGTTTTTCGGATGAGCATTAACTAGGATCTCCATAGCTGCCGTGTTGATCTTTTAGTTTTTTGTTTAGGGTTTTCGGTTTCATTTTTGCTTGTTGCATTTCAAGAATGTCGAATACAACGTGATAAGGGATTCTTACGATAGAATATGGTGCTCTAGGGTTGGTATGCAGAATTAAAGTAGTCCCAAAGTGTGATACATCTTCTCTTTGGTTTCATTCTCCCGTCTTCTATTATTAACGTGCCCCGAGATCTGTTATAGTATTGATGTTGCTGCCACTTTTGGAGTTCCATTAACTACTGTGGGTGACTTGCAAAAGTTAATTAATGATATTGAAGCTGGTAAACATGATGAGTTATTTATCTGAGTTACCTAATGAAATCGTAAGGAAACCTTGGAAGCATTAGGTTCTATATGTAATTTTCAATAGAGGTTTGATCGAATAATGCTGACGTTATCCCTTGTATTGATTACTATTACGTATGCTGATGATTCAATTAAACTTAATGTTTGATGATCCACAATACCTAGTGACCCTACCCTTCAGTCAGTGGACATCAATAATCAACATCCTAGCTGGAGTTTGCGGTGGGTAAGTGCAAAGGATCAACTAAATGTTAATTCCAACTTTCGTACCTTGGTGGCTGATCCCGTATTTGATGGTGTTAACATCTCTATTCCTCGTACGTAGTTGAAAAGGTTAGTACTAACAGTATACGCTTTGGAACCACACTCTATATGGCTACTTTATTGGAAAGAGAATGGCGTTCCGGTGGTTGAGAATATTATCTAGGAACAACTGGACGAAACATGAGCTGGAAAAGGATATGATGAATTCCAAAAGGCATCTTTTTTCTTTAAATTGATTCTCTGTTCTGGTTTAGAGATGAGGTTCTGGAGGGTGGTCCCTTGGTTGATTCGTACAATCTCCGAGTTCAATTCTCAAAAATGGTCGAAGATACTAGATTGCTCAAAGAAGAATTGACTCGTATTCCGATATGGGTTAAATTGCATGATGTTCCTATTCAAGTTTTTGAAGAGTGACGATAATTATCCTAATTGCCACGTTCATGTGGTAAAACCTGATATGCTTGATTCATACAAAAGCTCCATGTGTAATGATTCGTTCGGGTAGGATTCGTTAGCTACTCGGTGCTTAATGATTGTAAATACAGAGGCTGATCTTCGTCGTGGAATGTTGTTATTCTATTTGGAATTCCATCACCCCTCTTTCTGAGGATGATTTTAACCTGAAGAAACAATCCTTGTATGAGTCATGAATAAGTGCCGCACCAGATGTTATACATGTAAGATTTAGTCATTGTTACAGTGACTATTGCCGTAAAAAAGTGGCGAGTCCTCCTATTGTTGCTATTCCTAAGTTGTTACCTTCCCTAATGTGATGAGAAGACTAATGATGGTTTCCAAACTGTGGGTAAAAAGAAGAAGAAGAAAGGTAAATCCAAGTCTACTAATGGCGTCAGTTAATTACTGGTCTTTCGTAACATTATAATGTTAGATATTGAGCCTAAAGCGACTACAAGTGCACTCAAAGAAGGGAAAACTACTTGTTGTGGTTATACATCTCTATCACCACCTATGTAGAAGAACGGACTGGTAAATTCATCTAAGAAAGATAATCTCGTCATGTCTAAATACTTTTTCTGCTTAAATTATAGAAGAAGCAGAGATGAGAAGATGTGGAAAATGTGTATGTATGACTCGGCTAACTTAATTCAAAAACACAAAAGCATGGTGAAGTACATCTTTCACGCTGCTGCTTGGTTAGCGAATGTTTAGTTGAGATTCAAATAGAGTTCTAGTTCATTAGTTGATTCTAGATTTGTAAGAGTTTAATGTCATGTCATAAGCTCTAGTTGTTAGAGGTTTTTATCAAGTTGTTTAGCTTTGAGGTTAATGTGGGATACTCAGCCACTTTCTTTGTACTTAACTTTTTTTGTTTAAATAATACTTTATTACCACCACCGGGTAACCCTTTACCCAAAAAAATTGGTATGAGCAACCACATATATAACTCACCGCCATCTTCGCAAAATAATCAAAAGCAAGAAATGCGCAGCTATGACTACTGAACCGATTGAGGGAAAGGTGTCTTCGTGGATCACTTCTTAGTGTGAACGTTTGCTTTACCACCTCGCCATGTTGACCCATGTACAATACAAGTGCCGACAAGTGCAGAAAGGTTGGGCAATAAATCGCTGTTATTGCAAGAAAAGAGTGTTGCCACGGGTGCTAACGCTCATCCTGTTAGACTTGTTATGATTGTGGGGAGCAAGGTCATACGAGGAACCGATGCCCAAAGAAGGTCAAACAAAAGGAAACAGGAGAAGTTCGTGGTCGAGCTTATAGGATTAATGATGCTGAGCCGCAAGGTCTGAATCTGGTTACGGGTACATTTTTACTCAATAGCCGCTACGCTTCTGTTTCTATTTTGTAATTGGTTTCCGATGATTTTTAATGGATACTAATTTAAGTTTCATTCATGATATCGATCCGGTTAAAATAGATGCCAGTTACGAGGTAGAATTAGCCGATGGAAGGGTAGTTAGTACGAATACTATCTTGAAAGGTTGCACTTTGAATTTAGTGAACCATACTTTTGAAATCGATCTTATGCCGATTGAGCTTGGTACGTTTGACGTCATAATCGATATGGATTGGCTTGTCAAGCAACGATGCCGTTATCGTTTATGGTGAGAAGGTTGTTCGTATACCTTACGGAAACAAGACGTTAACAGTCGAAAGTGACAAAGGTATGTCTCGACTAAAGGTCATATCTTGTATTAAAGCCCGCAAGTATATCGAACGAGGTTGTCAGTTGTTTTTGCATATGCGACTGAGAAGAAACCAAAGGAGAAACGATTGGAAGACGTGCCTGTAATTTGTGACTTTCCTGAGATGTTTCCTGATGATTTGCCAGGATTACCACCGCCAAGGCAAGTATAATTTCGAATTGTTCCAGGGGAGTACGAGGTAGCACCTGTTGCACGTGGCACGCACATCGTTAGGCACGTTCTGAAAAGATTTTTTTGAAAGAGAGTTTGTCGGTACAACTGCAAGACTATTGGAAAAGAATTTATTATTCGTCCGAGTTCATCACCGTGGGGAGAACCGTGTTGTTAGAGAAAAAGAAAGATGGATCTTTTTCGATTGGTGTATAGATTATCTAACGAGTTGAAACAAGTTTTTGACATGTCAAGAATCGTTATCCTATCCCGAGAATCGATGATTTATTCGATTAACTTCAAGGTTCGAACATGTACTCTAAGATCGATCTGTGATCAGGATATCATCAGCTTCGCATTAAAGAAGAGGACATTCCAGTTACAACATTTAGAACTCGGTATGGTCACTTTGAGTTCCAAGTAATGCTGTTTGGAAGTGACCTAATTGCGCAAGCCTGTGATTATGGACTGATGAACTGATTGCAAGCCATATCTTGATAAGTGCGTCATTTTGTTCATCGAGTGATATTTGGTTTATTCCAATGACGAAGAAGAGCATGGAAACAATTAACGACTATTTTTGGATTGCTTAAAAAGAAGATTGTCCGCGAAGTTTCAATGTGATTTTTGGCTAGATTCGGTACAATTTCTTGGTCATGTGATTGATCATAATGGTGTTCATGTTGATCCTGCCAAAATCGAAGCCATTAAGAATTGGCCTGCACTGACGACGCCAACGGAGGCGAGACAATTTCTTGGATTGACTGGTTACTATCAAAGGTTTATTGAAGGCTTTTCTTTGATTTCTAATCCACTGACTAAGTTGACTCAGAAAGATAAGAAATATGAGTGGGGAAAAGAAGAAGAGGAAGCTTTTCAGACACTGAAGCAGAAATTGTGTAGTGCACCGATCTTAGCGTTGCCCGAAGGAACGGAAGATTTTGTGGTTTATTGCGATGCGTCACTTAAGGGTTATGGAGCCGTGTTGATGCAAAGGGAAAAGGTGATAGCGTATGCTTTTCGACAATTGAAGGTCCATGAAGAGAATTACACTACTCACGATTTGGAGTTGGGAGCCGTTGTTTTTGCTCTTAGGTTATGAAGACATTATTTGTACGGAACGAAGTGTGTGGTTTTCACCGATCATAAGAGCCTACAATATATTTTGAATTAGAAAGAGCTTAACTTGAGACAACGGAGATGGATTGAGTTGTTAAGTGATTATCATTGTGAGATTCGGTATCATCCTGGAAAAGCGAATGAGATACGATTAATATACGATTTCAATGGAAGCTTATTTTTCTAATAAAGTACAACTTACGAGGATTTCAAAACTATAAGATACATCAAGAACGGATTTAAAATGAAGAAGATACACTAATTACAAGTTTACGATAAAAAGTATTTTTATAAAAACATGCTACTGTTCATAACAGTGGGATGTGGGAAATAATTTTCTTAAATAGAACTTTTAATTACAAAGACGTGGACATAAGAATCACTAAAAACCGAATTAAAACGAATGAGATACGATTAATATACGATTTCAATAATTAAAATTTATAAAAAGTATTTTTATAAATTTTCCCACTTACTATTTACTTCGAGCTCGTATGTGTGGGAAACAGTACCTACAAATAATAATGTAAAATATGATAAGATTTTTCAAATACGATCATACATATAAAGAACGTACAAAACGGAAATAAAAATAAAAAAAGATATAATGTTTATAAAACCTTATGCACTATTATTATACTTTTTGTGCACTATTTTGTGAAATTAAATAAACTAATTATATAATATTATTATATAATTACATAAAGGTGTTAAAACAATTATTTTTCATAAACGATCAATTGTTGGACAAATATGACATTTTTACAAATACGAATACATGAACATTATTTTACAAAGTACAAACTTATATTATATAATTTTATAAATTAACAGAATATGTTTAAGGTGGCGATGTAACTATAATAGAATTATATGTGTGTTAGTTATTCGAAGTACATAGTACTCATACGACCTATATTTAATTAGGTTTGCTTCAAGATTTCGCTTGTCCGATTCACTCACGTTGATTATTTTCATTCATTTCATTTACTGAGGTGTAGTTCATAAGCCCATGTTTTTACTATATCAATGATTTACAACTTTTGGGGTGAGAAACAAGCATTGTTTTACGATTGGACGCAAGTGTACATTTTTACATGATTACGTGTTTGCCTAAGTAGCGATAACCCTCTGAGCCCATTATCATGAACTGTCAATTACTTTGTGTGTGCGCGAAGTTTTATAAATAGATCAATATGGGATATGACATTCCTTTGTTTGGGTGAGTACAGCTCACTGTGTCGTTTTACCGGACAACGGACATATACCATGTCGGATTTTTGGAAGATGCGGGAGAACATCATCGAAGGGCAATGTGGCCATTTATATTATTCAAAATACATGTCAGCTTACAGTGTCATGAAGCTTAGGGAAACGTAATTAATTTTGGGTGAATGTTTTGCCAACCTTTCATTATCAAGGAGAAAATCTTAGCGGTCCTACATATATATTTACATAAACCTGTGAATTCAACAACTTTATGTTGACGTTTTAAAGCATGTTTTCTCAGGTCAATAAGACATGAGGTGCTAAGGGTACATTGGGGATACTCTTTTGGAGAGTCATGCATAAAAGATTTGGAGTCATCACATCTTGGGATATTTGTTATGATCTAAAATCTTTGTTATTTAAATGTTGAACAATTTAAGCCGTTGTGCTTTGTATTAAACAATTTCAATAAATCCAATGTATCGTATTTTAAACGACTCTTTTAGAGGTCGTATCTGCATATCTGTTTTGCAAATTGATTAATGATTAACACTCCCGGACACATTATTAATGCTGCTATACCCCTATATGAGCGGGTGTATACATAACCAAACACCAAAACAAGACTTCCAAAGCAAACTCAAACGGGCTAAATTCATTTCCAACAACTCTTTCATATCCTTAATCAATCTCATTCTATAATGTATGGTGGGGTTCACATCAAAAAACTACAAAAATATATAAACAAATATTTAGACATAACACATATTAACAAAAAACATACATTAGTCAAACAAATACGCAGTCTCGTACAACTAACAAGCGATGGATTGTTGGTTGCTACAATATATTTAAACAAGTCCCGATGTTTGAAAAACTTGGGATTTCAACTAATAAACAAATGTGTTCGTTTTTCGTTTGACTAGCAATGTTGGATTGTTGGTTGCTAAAATATTTAATATTTAACCCTATTCAATTGTTTTAGCAATATTGGTATCACCACTACACAAACTGGCTTTTCCCACGGTAAAATCCGTGGGAAACCCGGTGGGTAAATGCCATTTTTCACGGATTTCACACGGAATTATTCCGATGGAAAAACCCTTGTGGGTAAATATTTTCCCACTGATTTTCCCATGGAGCGTTGACTATTTCCCACGGATATTACTGTGGCTAATCCGTGTGTAAAATTACCCACAAATTTCGCACGGATAATTGCCACGGAATTCCCACAAGTTTCTTGCACCTATTTGCCACAAATTTCTCAAGATTTTCACACGGATAATTCCCACGAATTTCACACAGGCATTTTTTCAACAAACTTTCCAAATTTCACTACTACAGAAAATTTTACCACATACACAAACAATATTTAGGAACCTTAACACTTTATATATACACATCGACAATCATTAGGAACCTTAATACTTTATATATACACATCGACAAACACATCAATCTCAAGGAAATGGCGTGTATATACACAACATCATTAGATAAAATGTTATACATTACGGCTAAACTAACAACATCGCTATGAAAATTAAGGGACCGGTGTATCCAGAGGAGAGACCACAACGCAAAACACTTGTTTACCGTCATATGTGCCACTTAATCCTCACTTAGAAACATAAGCAGTAAAGCCGACAGAACATACTGCAAATAAAAAAACAGAACAAGACTTTAGAAAATATTTATATATAAATACCACAGTATAATTTTTTGGTGTACGATGACGGACCTATAAAAGCATTGATGCTTTTGCACACATGACAACAGTGCTAACATATGGGTATCCATTTTGAAAAGGAAAGATTCAATCCCATCAGCTTGCCGGGTGATGAGTTAACAAGAATTGTAAGATCATCCATTAGACTGCCATCTTAAGTAACAGAAGTATAGAGCGACTACCAAAAGTCACGAGCAGTAGCCAATGTTATGGACCTGTGGGGGCATAAAGCTACAACATAATTGAATTCAGAATCAAAATATGTGCAATTTAAGTGTCAATGTCTGACCCAATTTCTTTTTAGCTAAAAAATATACAATTTAAGTTCTACCAGTTACCAATCTACGGGAAATGGCGTGCATAATGTTGTACATTACAGCCATATAAACAACAAGCCTATGAAAATTAAGGGGCATATTTACCGTCGTATGCGCCACTTGGTCTATCTCGTGTCCTTGACTGTCACTCAAGATTAGTCTCAGCTAGTCTAGCCTTCTCAAAAAGGTTCCTATCATGTCCTTTTCTTGGTCGAGCTCCTCCATGGACTTTTTCAACTACAAAACACCATATATACCTATTCATTACAACGCATAAATACTAAAAAAAATGATAACTCGTAGTATTCTATTTCTACCAATACAACCTCATAATATCAAATTTATGAAGTCGTATGGATGTAGTTTGTAAAGTAACCGGGAAAACGAAAGTGAAAAATGCAAGCGGGAAAACAAATGTAGAAAATGAAAGTGAAAATGTAAGCGGGAAATGGAAAGATACATGTTTTTTTCATTGAAGTTTCACAATTGCCAAGGATTTACAACCATAAATTGTCTTTTTAAGTTTTATAAATGAATTTGCACTTATTTTTATTTTTTAAATGAAATAATAGATATATTAATATAGCTAGCAAAAAGTACGGGTGAAAACGAGCTGAGCCGCTCGTGAAAAGTTCAAGATCGGATCGGTAAAAAACACGAACGAGCTCTATATACAAAGCTTGAATAGGCTCATGTGCATAAACGAGCTTTAGTACATAGTATCCAAAATAACAAACGAACTCAAAATAGATAAACGAGCTCTATATAAACGAGGTCTAGATAAATGATCTCGAACAAGTAAGCTCAATAAGCTAAGCTTAATTTTTTGAAAGCGCATCACAAACGAGCTGAGCTCGAGCTTTATATATCATACCACGAGCCAAGCTCGAGCTCAAATATTAAGGCTCGAACCGTGCCGAGCTCGAGCTATTTAAAATATAAACGAGCCGAGCTCGGCTCGGCTCGTTTCCACACTATCAGAATACTAGAAATTACATTGACGTCAAACGATCACCTAGACACGATCTAGAAACACCGTCTCGCCCTAAGCAACCCAATCAATAAATTACGACCATAATAATTGAAAGAATCTAATGATAAAATAATGTTATTAAAAACCAACGATTTACACAATCACATAAGAGCAATCACCTGGTAAAAAGTATGAAGATGGGATCCAAGTATAGAAGATGGTGAAAAACCGCGCCATGCATTTCAGAAAGTCCCCTCATAGCAAATAAAAAACCCATATATAATATCAACCAACCTAATTATGTACACACAATCTAACCGAATGGTGGTATAGACGAGACATATAACATTGCTTGACCAAGAAAATAAAACCCTTGATTATCTAACTCAAGCTTAGTCTTCTCGACACCCCAACATACGAAACAATCACAAAAAACAAACGACGAAAATAACACACAAACTTGTCATAACCATCCTTCTTCCGTCAATTATGGAACAAAACGAGCAGTCCTTAACTCCACATCTTATGGTTTGTTGTTCTTTTCCCTCGTAAACGGCACGGACCAGAATTATGACTGAGAAATCATAGTTTGGGTAACACTCAAACAAAGTGTGATTAATAACTGTGTAAAATAAGTGTTTAAATTAACTTACAGTTTTTGGGAATAAACCTCGAGTGGAGATCAAACGCTGTGAATATTCCCATGTGTTGATTCTGATATGAGCAGACAATAATGACACAATGACATTCCTTATTTGCTTAATAAGGTTCGTACATGATCTTGCCCGCCTCATCTGTGTCCCAAGTTTTCACTCGTGCTTGTACCTTTTCATAAAACCGTTATTCGTGTGCAATAACCGCGACATTGAAGGTCCCTAAACCAGTGCATCTAATGCAAGGAAAAGGATCCACAATCATGTCCACAAAATAACATTTCACACAACAAACACACACTCATATGGTTTGTTAAAGCGTTGTAATAGTTTAGCATAGTAGTTACGGGATTTTGTAGTTTACATTATTTCCTTTAGCTTATTCTAGTTTTCTACATCTCTTCCTCACTTTATTTCTTATGCTTATTAGTGTGTGAAGTATGTAAGTTTAATTCTTACAGTCGAGTTTACCAACCTGAACAAGGCTTGTCCAAAAGACAACTATCCTTTACCACCTATAGATTGGAAAGTAGAATCCCTAGCAAATTTTAAGTATAAATGATTATTAGAGACATACAAAGACTATCATCAAATACTACTGAAATAACCTGACGAAGAAAACACTTCATTTTACACCAACAAGGGCATATACTCCAACACCAAAATGCAATTCAGTCTTAAGAACGTTGGTGCTATTTAACAGGCATTGCACTGGTAGATACAAAGTTTAGGCCCAAGTTTGTGTAAAACTGAAAACATATGTAGTTGACATGGTCAACAAAAGCAAATCGATGATGCTCTGCTACGCGACATCATCAAAACACTCATGAACCTCATACGTATCCACATCCTCAATCAACATTTCACACTTACTATTTCACATCTTCTTGTTGAATCGTTACCCAAAATGCTTCTCGATATTAATCATCTCTTTGGGTCCTTACCGTTTAATAAAGAAAACTAAACACCCACATCCCATCTAAAGCCTATCTTAATCACTATACTTACCCTTACTAAAACAACTAACACCCTATTGTCCCAAGCAACACATACCCTGGGATTCACAATAAATAGTAGTATGTTAATAAACAAACACGATATATTATGAAACTAAAATACACATACGAAGACATTACTAATCCAAGTACCGGAAAGGAAGTAACAAAAACGTAGAGACGATAATTTTTGTGAGAAATCCGTGGGTATTTACACACGTATTTCCCACAGATGTATCATATTGGTAGGTAATCTGTGGGAAATTATCAACGACTTTCCCACAGACATAATTGGTTTCTTTTACTTTTTTTGATATAGTTACACGTTCACGCATATACACGTATAGGGCTGTAAACGAACCGGACGAACACGAACGGAGCCTTGTTCATGTTCGTTCATTTAATTTTAACCGTACAAAAATACAACAACACGAACATTAAACGGACGAATTTTCTTGATCATGTTCGTTTATTAAAGAAAAATGAGTTGTTCTGTTCGTTTATAGTTCGTTTATAAAGAAACAAAACGAACCTTAAACGAACAAAACATCGAACACAAATCAAATTAAGAAAAAAAACATTAAATTTATCAAACAAAGCATAATATTGTTTTATAAATGTTTATTTTGTTTAAATATATTCAGTTTTAAAAGTAAACATTTAAAAGATATCATAACGAACATAAACAACGTTAATGGATACGCATAATAACGACGATCACTAACATAAACAACGACGAACTTTTTTGTTTCTGTTATCTTCATTTAACTTAAACAACGTAAATAAATGTTCATGTTCGTTGCCATTTAATAAATAAACAACATAAACGAACTCATTTATACCGACTGGTTATGAAATGTCACTGATCGTTTCATTCGATTACAGCTCTATACACGTAAAACCTACATACAAACATTCTATAATGCAATGAATTGTTCGTAATGGACATGCGGAATCATACACAGTTTACATAACCACACACAACAATGGTTTGTTTCACAATAAGTTATACCTAAACTTACACAACACTACATAACTCACATAAATATTTTCGGTTAAAAAACAAACAAAATTTTAATATATAATAGAACTAAAAAAACCATATGGAAACATAAATTTCATTTCCGAAATGTGTAAGGTGTATACAAAAACGTAAAAACGATCATTTTGGTTAAAATCCGTGGGTATTTACACACTATTTCACACGATTATCTTCAATATTTTGTTAGGTAATCAGTAAAAATTACCCATGTACATTGACACCAAAACATGAATCGATTTCTTTTACTTTTTCGAGATATAGATACCTTCCCGCAAATACACGTCCGTATAACCTACCTCAAAACAATCTATAAACTATGAATGTCATAAACGGACATGCATGTCGTTTAGTTGGGTTGATTGGCTAAAAAATCTTCATCTTGTAACTTTGTAATTTTTCTAGCTTCTTGCTAGTTTTTTAATAAAGTGATGTTAAAAAAAAAATAAACAAAAAATATAATATGAAACTAGCAACACATATGAAGACATACTAAGTCATGTCGGAATGTGTAAGTATACAAAAACGTAAAAACGATCATTTTTGTGAGAAATCCGTGGGTATTTACACACGTATTTCTCATGGATTTATCATATTGGTAGGTAATCTGTGAGAAATTACCCACGACTTTCCCACAGGCATAATCATAATCGTTTTTTTTACTTTTTTTGATATAGTTACACGTTCACGCATATACACGTTCGTATACCTACATACAAAACATCTATAGATACAATTAATATCATAAACGCACATGCGAAACATACACGTGTAAATATTCACACGTATACATAGTTTGTTTCACGGAAACATAAAGGCACTAGTTTTGTAGGAAATCCGTGGGTATTTACCCACATATTTCCCGCGGTTAGCACAAAAGCAACATTTGTGGGTAATACACGGCTGGTTACCCATGGATTTCCCACGGACGATTAAAATAGTTATTTTGTCAAATAATACCGTGTGAAATCCGTGATTAATGAAGATAAATTTTGCCACATAATTTTGGCCGTGGCTAATATGTGTGAAATTTGCCACAATTTTTCCACGGATGTCTAATCAACAAGAATAGTGTGAATATTGTCGCAAATCTGTGAGAAATTTGCGACGGATTTCACACGAAAACTTGGTCAACAATTTAGTGTGTAAATGGTGGAAAATCCGTGGGAAATTTACGACATATTTCCCACCAAAATGTAGTCAACAATTTGGTGTGTAACTTGTGAGTATTCTGTGTGAAATTTCACATTTTATTTTTTCCGTGGGAAAAAATTGGTGGGTAAAAGCAGTTTGTGTAATAATGTATAGTCAAGTTCCTAATTAGTCGAGTGATACAAATTCATGGGTCATTTTTTTGAACATAATAAACAATATTATATAACTGAATTTAACAAAATCGTGTAAATGAATGTAACAAATTCATGGGTCATTTTTCTTTTTTGGACATAATAAACAATATTACATAACTGAAGGAATGTAACAACAAGGCGGTAGTTGTAAGCATTGGTCCACGTAGACAATATTTAACAAGTCCTTATGAGGTTAGTTTCATGTTTGTTAAACTAACAAAACTAGGTAAGTGGATTTTTTAAGGCATCTTCAATGTATGCGTACTTTTTGCATAAATCACTCAAATTTAAGCACTATCTTTTGACACAATTTTAGTGCAATAAATAGTATTGCTCAAAAAGCACTAAATTTAGTGTAATACTATTCATTGCACTAAATATTAAATGTTTCACTTTTAGCTCTTATCATTTTGCTTTAATTTTATATTTGTATCCCTGTCATGTGTTGACTCCGAATATGTTTATTTTTTTTGGACCCGACTAACCCGACCCGAATGTGCTTATTTTTTTGGACCCGATTAACCTAACCCGAATATGCTTATTTTTTGGACCCGACTAACCCGACCCGAATATGTTTCACTTTATTTTGGACCCGAAATTCTTATTCGGGTCAATCGGATCGACCCAACCCGAGTTAGCAAAAAAGTTTTAACCCGATACCCGCCCTATTTAGTATTCGGGTTGACCCGAATAAAATTTTGGACCCGGCTAACCCGACCCGGATATGCTTATATATATACTCCTTCCATCCCAAACAATGTTTTAAAAACCGGGTTGACCCGGCCGTTTGAACCGGTTGAACCGTGAACCGGCTCGGAGACCGGGCCGGATGTGACCGAGTTTTTGCTTGTTTGAGAACCGGATTGAACCGCCGATTTTTCATTGACCCGTGTTGACCCGGTTTGATCAAACCGGCCGGGTCATGACTTTTTAAATAAAAAATCTAACAATTTTTTTTTTCATAAACATTTAAGTTTAATTGACAATTTGAAGTGGTGATGGCTAATATTAATTAAAATAATGTTAAAACTAACTTAAAACACCAACTAATATTTTCTTTTTGAACGGCAATTTTATTAAACACTAGCAAGGAGCTAGATCAACAACAAACAATATAAGGGTTTTTAAGCCAATCGTCCCATTTGATCGATGCTTTACATCGATATTTAAACCAATA
>BQNB010080983.1:0-10165 GCA_026074375.1 Tanacetum coccineum
GACTCATCCATTGAACCTCTAATGTATAACCATACCATATCGACTCATCCGTTGAACCTCTAATGTATAACCATACCATATCCATAGCCTAGCCGAGTCCACAGCCGAGCCGAGTCCATAGCCGAGCCGACAACAGCCGAAAAGGTATGTTTAATTTTTTTTTCTCTTTTTGGTATCCCGGGGGACATGTCGCCGGGGAATGTTTATTGTTTAAATTTTTTTATTTTATAGTTATTATTATGTGAATTGCGTTGAAATTATGTATACTGGTTATTATTGTTGTTGGAAGTGAAATATTTTATTGTTGTTGGAGATGAAATATTAGATAAGCTGTTTAAGAAAAACTTATTTTACCGCTTATTTGTTTTTTTATGTTTGTTTTTTATTATGGCTTAAAATGGTGGATATACGTTTAGTATTTGTTTTATTGAACCGTTTAGGAATGTTTTAGGATTTTAGTGATTAAATTCGAAAAATTCCCGTCTGAATTTAATCATCATATAGAAAACCCGTCCAAAATTAATTTATTAGAAATTAATTTCGAAAAAAGTCCCTGTTTGTTGACTGCTTTTTGAAATGTTTTGTCTCATTTTGTGTTATGATTGCGTAATAATTGGTTTACTATTTAAGATTGAATTTCGACAGTGGTTTCTATTTACTCTCCGATATGTCTTTTAATCACTATTTGGGGGTTCGGGGGAAATTGCTGCGAAATTTTCTCAAATAGTAAAAAGGTTATACGCATTCATATATGAGACGAAGAAGATGATTGTAGTTTGTACTCTGTAAAAGACAACTTTTATATTTGAATGAATTGAATGCAAACTGTCATGGATTGTTTTATTGTGTATATTTATTTGGGATGTGTATTTATTTGGTTGTGTGCATGCTTTTATTATTTAGGTACATGAATTTCTGTATGTTTATCCTAATGTACTCTTGTCAGATGTCAGCGGATGTTGCAGGGGGTCATGGCTGAGGTGACGGTTGGCGGTGATTATGATCTGTCCCCTCACACCACTTTACCCACCGGTTGTGGGGGTTGCTTTGCTAATCGAGGTAAGAATTTCTGGATTATTGTAATACAAGCATAAACTTAATATCATTGCATTTGTTGCCTTGAATTTTATGACTTTATTACTCACTTGAATTTTGCAGGTATGGGCACCCAAAACCAATTTGGGCTTGTAGCCTTTTCGAGGAAGGAGAGGGGCAGGAGCATACTGCAAGGAGACCCGGAACCTAGGGTTAAGTCTATCACCGGATAAAAGTGGCCCCGTCTCAATCCGGTTTGAGTTTGGCGGAAGAGAGCCCTGATGCCTATAGGGAGAATTGCGGGCTCATTGGGCCAATTCCTTGGGTGAGCTGTTCGGGAGTTGACGTTTGCACTACTCTTCTTGGCGTATGTGCCGGCGGAAGCAGAAGTCGGGGGTCTTGGCTCGATTGGGTTAAGTTATTTCATTATCCTTTTCTGTTTATTTTCATTTATCGTGTTCATTTATTTAATTGTTGTATATTTATCTATATTCATGATATTTATTTATATCATATAAATAAATAAACAATAATTTAGTTAAATATATTAATTATATCTCTAACTCTGTCTTTGTTGTATATGATTGAGACTCAGTTGACTTGCGGTTCCCCACATGATTCGATCTCTGGCCACTTATCTATGAGGCCTCAGCAGCATCTACAAAAGATCTACAATGGCAAGAAGGCTGCTCTTAAGGAAAGGTATTGGATTCCTGACTCGGACGGGACTTACGACCTGGAGCGCATCAGACTATCACGTCCTTCGCACATTTTCGAGGTCAATGGGTTATGCGCAGAGATTTCGTTCAGTAATACTCCATGAAACGTGCGCGAGCTCCCAATAAACAAAACCGAGGCAAAAAGCTAAGGTCGTATGCCGACAGGGATCCCGGTCTATTGCCGCCCTTCGAGATATGCATGTAATAAACTATAATTATGTAAATATATTTAATTAACGCTTTGGTGTGTTGTGATTTGTCATTTTTAATTTGTTTCATCTTATATACGTGTGTGTGCTAGTGGAGAGATCAGCTACTAGAGAGTTACCCGTCGATGATCCATTTCCTTCTTCTTGACACATCGGATAACGGCGATTCTTGAACCCTGAGGACAAAGTCTATTTCGTTTGTATTTGTTTCTAAATCAATGCACTTAATGATTTGTCAAGAAATAATGTAGTAACCGAACCATATATTAAACTTTTTGTTATTACATTGGTGGAGATGCTGAGGGTACAGGGTCTAGGCTCAACACCGAGATGGGTATGCCCTATCACGTGGATGAGATATATAGGCCATCGTTCGCGCTGCACTTCCGGAGTTGGTTGGGTTTTGCCTTAGGACAGGGCACGGTCATTCACCTCGCTCATGCACGCACTCCTTGATGTCGTTTTAAGCTCAAAAAAAAGGTGCTAAAGCGTCAGTGTGAACATGTTCAAGAAGAGTTATATAGGAGTGACGACAAATGTTTCAAATGCTTAATCAACTAGAGTCACAGCTGAGTTAGGTAGGTGGCTTAGAGGGGGAGTGGCGGGAGCGGGGATATGCTGAGCAGGAGATGGATGAGACGACGGCGAGACGGGGATGGTATGAGGGGAGGATGAGGACGATAGTTAGGAGATGTTGGGTAAGTATATATATGCTATTTTGTGTCTTAAGTACGTGTGTTTTGGAACTTGTTATCTTGGCGACCCTTATGTGAATATTTGTTTCCCCGTACATTTAGAACTTGTTATCTTGGTGAATATTGACTTGTATCTTGCGGATAATGCAAGTTTTGTGACTTCGTCACCCGTTTGTTAGGCTATTGTGTTTATTCGGATTTTGGACGTATTTAGCTTTATTATATCAAATGCGTTGATCGTATTGTGTTTTGGATACAAGTTGTAATGTATTTTGGTAGATTATATATTGGTTTACACAGGTTTGAGTATTGGTAGATTTTTTCCCGAAAAATTCCGGAAAAAATCTGGATATAGCCTGCTGTGCAGGCAGTTCTAAAAAAAATATGCAGACTTATCCCGGGCGACATGTCCCCCGGGAAAGATAAAACAAAAAAATTTATTGCAGTATCTTCCCGGGCGACATATCGCCCGGGAAAACAATACGCAAAAATAGTGTAGGTTATCCCAGGCGACATGTCGCCCGGGAAACTTACCACAACCGACAAAATTCCTACTATATTTGAAAATTAAATTTATTTTAAAAACTTTCCCGGGCGACATGTCGCCCGGGATTCTTCCTAAATAATTAATTAATCTAACATCAATTTTAATTAGTGATTTTATAAACCGATTATCCCGGGCGACATGTCGCCAGGGAAAACTCTACAGGGTGGCACTTACTTGCTTGACTGAAACCACGTGGGCCCGGCGTTGTTGCCCGGGTAAGTCGCTCGGGAACGTATCCCCTTCGAGCTTTTCCGCTCAACTTATCCGGGGCGACATGTCGCCCGGGATACCCCGGTTTTGTCGCTGGGGAAAATGGCAACTGTTGTAGTGAAAGTAAACAAAACCAAATGAAACCATTACACAAAAAATGAACCTCAAAAGTTTTCAATTCCATGTATTTTCTTTTTCTTCTTATTCTGCTGTGTGCGATCTGTTGTGAGAATGATATGATATGAATCAAGTTTATATAGGCATTATGGCTGATACTTCAAATTGAATTTGACATTTCCCGCCAATATGTAAAAAGAGTTCAAACTTCAAATTGAATTTGACAGCCATGCGATTTGTTGAATGTATGTATTTTTCCAAAAGATACATTTCCTAAATTATGTAGCCATGCGATTTGATAGCCATATTTGTAGAGGAAGTTTTTTTGTAAGTTACAGCCCATGCGTGTAGAGGAATGTATATATATATCTATTCCTAAGTTATAACCATGCATGTTGAAGGTTGTCAGTATTTTTTAAATTACATTATAGACTTTCAGACTTTTAGACTTTCAAGAATGGATCATGGATGTCAACATTTTCTAAAATGTATTTTTGCTTTTAACATTTCAAGATTCAAGAGTTTCAAGAATGGGTGATATACCCTTTATAATGCAGGAGAAAAGTTCCATGTAGAACATTGTCTAATTAAAGAACAATTTACTTCATCTTAACCATCCATTTTATTTCCATCTAATGGTTTAGATCAAATCTTATGTTAATTTAATTAAAAACTCACTTTCATCCTATTTTTTTAAAATTAAATATCTCACAAACCGTTAATCGTTACGCACAACGAAACATACCATCGCGACAAGATTTAAATCATCTTTATATATAGAGTCACTTCTATATACTTTCGACTTATATGTTCTATAAGGATCTCACCTTTATAATGTAGTTTAGATATATACCATTAAAAAAACTTAAGGGGTGTTTGTTTCGGCTTATATGTGAGTTTATGATCTTATTTTGATTTCGGCTTATATGACATAAGCCTCAGTTTTCTGGCTTATATCGACACTTATGGGCTTATATAAGTTTATCATATCGTAATAAACTTATATAAACCCACAAGTCTTAAAATAAGCCAAAAAATAAGGCTTATGACATATAAGCTGAAATCAAATAAGCCCATAAGCTCACGTATAAGCTGAAACAAACACCCTCTTAAACTTAGTTTTCTGCCAAACTCATCCAACCCGAAAACTGAGTTGGTAGTTCGGTTCGGTTCTAGTAAATTAGGTTCGATTATTAGTTCGGATCGATTATTTTTAGTTTGGTTCGATTTAGATTTTCGGTTTATTCGGTTATTACGGTTTTTCTGCTCACCCCTACTTAAAATGCCTACTTTTGCAAAGTAGATGAGCTAAGTTGATGGGTCATAAAAGACAGACTTGGGCTTTAAAATGGCTCTTTCTTTGATTGTTAAAATTATTTATGAAAAATTTTAACCAAGTTATTTAGGGCCCGTTTGGTTTAAGGAGTTTCTTTGGGTTTTGGGTTAAAAGCTTGAAAAAAGATGTTTGGTTACATTTTTGGAATTTTTGTTTGGATTCTAAACCCAAATATAAGAGGTTGTGTAAAAGTTAAGGGTGTTGGGAGGATTTATGACAAATGTGGGCTCAAGTGAAATCTCATCTTTACTTTTATTTTATAATCACTCATTATTAATATAAAATAAATTTTAATTCATATTTTAGTAAATAATATATTTTTAAATAATATTTTCTCTCTCATACCTTAAATCTAAATCTAAATCTTAAACTAAATTTAAATCCAAATTCAAATCTTAATCCCAAACCCGCCTATAAACCAAACGGGCCCTTAGTTATTGTAGTTATCATCAATATTTTAAAACTTGGTTTTTTATCAGTTCTGTTTAGTCGCCGGTCAGCAGTTGAATTGTCGCGTCGAACCGTTTTTATACATATGTATATTTTTTCGTATATTCAATATGTAGTGTTGCGTGATTGCATAATTGATCCGACTTCATTTTTTATATTCAATTGAACCGATAAAAAGATTAGACTCTATCTTGCAAAAACAATTCAATCATGATCGCGAATTATAACAGATTATATTGTATTAGTTGATTTTTACAAGTTAGTTTATAACTTTAGTATAGAGGTGGCAAATCTTGCCCATGTTGTAATTCATGAGCTTTTTTGAGCAATTTTTATAAACTTAGGGGCACTTTCTGCCCATCAATTATTATTTGATGACTCTTATGGGCATATTTAAAACGCTAAATAGACTATTAGGCGGATCTTTTTTATTTAATAGTTTTTTTGCCCGTCACTTTTTTCAGCATTCAAGCGCGTATTATTATCTAAATTTAAAAAAAAATACATGCTTAAAATAAAATAAAAAATTTTGCTAAATATTATTTTTAAAATTTAAATGGTGTAATCAAAAATCAAACCGAATTCAAATTCGGTTTTTGTTTAGATTCGGTTTTAGAGTTTGAAAAAAATAAAATTTACCGAACGAAACACACCACTAACTACACTTAATCAGTTGGGCCAAGTTAATTTTCAGCCCGGTAAAAATAAAAAATAAAAAATTAGATTAAAATGCGTCCTCCTCTTTCCCCCTAAACCCTTAAACCCTAACAGCAAAACCAGCAAAATGTGGCATATGAAAATGGTTGCAATGTTACAACCTTTAATCAATAAACGGATTAGTTTGAAAGAAACTATTAAAGCACTGAAAAAAGTACTCCAGATGTTGTTAGGTGTCAATCTTTGTTAATTCCTTTATACTATATTAGTGTCAATCTTTACTTCTTGAAGTCTATTGAAAAGATGGTTCAACATCAATGAAAGTAAGTTGTCAATCTTTGTTAATTCCTTTATACTATATTAGTGTTTTTTATGATATATACATATTTGTTGTTTTGCAACTTGTTTCTCGTATCCTTAGTGTTGTCTAGTCGTAAGTTTCCTGCCTTTATACTATATTATGTGCCACGGTCCAAAACTGTCCTTTTGTGCTTCTTTACTGCAATATCTTGAACCATATCCTCCCACCCGACTTCACGCTTTGGCTAATTTGTTGGTCTTCTTCTGGAGTTTGTTTTAAACTAATGTTTACCTAGTAGCGTTTGCACAAAACTTTAGAACCCCCTTAAATTCAGAGTAACATATAAATTTCATCATCCGAGTTATCGTGATTGAAGCCGTGAAAAGAAGATAATGTTTACTTATACAGAACACTTTTCTGGGTCAGCAAGATTTCATACTTCCTATGTCCCGATGAGGCGGCAATATCAGCCGCAAGTGCAGCTCCAACATCAGCAGCACACCAAAGTCCAAAATCAACCGGTGTAGAATCAAGCACCTAATTGTGGGGTATCCAATGACCTGTTACATACAAAGAGAATCAAATAAATGAATTTCTGAACCCTATTTAACCACGCAATAAGCCAATCCCTGATAAAAAAAAACTAACTTCGAAGATTATAATTAGTATACTAACAATTGCTTTGAGCCCTTAAGGTGTTGAGTTCCAGCAATTTATCCACTTTTGGACACGTGTCTGATATGTGTTCTTCCATCTGTGAGGCTTCATCCCATTCTCTCCCTCTCATCTTATGCCCCAAATGTACCTGCAAGTACCAAAACTTAGTGAAGCTCTTGCTGGTGATCTCTATTGATATACACTGAAATCAGCAGCTAAATAGTAGTATTTGATACCTGTTGTGGTTCGGGTAATTTATTTCCATGTGTTTGGACATCGTGGGCAACCTATCAAGCTCAGCAGCTGCAGCTGCATCTGCATTTAAGTTTTCATCGTGCAATTGTCAGATATCAGGAAGCTTGATAACGAATTAGCAAAACCCATGTGTGGACTGATATTCGTGGGTGAAACAGTGGTGTAGGTATAATTGTAGAATTCAACAAGTTTTGACAAAATTCAAAAAATTAAAAACGCTAAGAGGAAAACCTTAAACTTCCAAAGAAATATATATAAGAACACTCAAAAGAATCTGGAAGCCGCGTTCATATAGACATTTAGTAGGGTGCAACACCTTAGTCTTGTTCAAAACTCATGGAGCAATCAGCATACTAAAACCATATTGGCTCTTGTCATGTAGGCTATGCCTTGTTTTGTGTTTGTTCTGGTCTTTCTCCCATTTGTTTCATTATGTGCTAGGTTATGTAGTCTTCTTTTCTAAGTTTACTTCAAGCATAAGTGTATATAACTACGTTAGCTTAGCTGTTGTTTAAGGGGGGGTGTTTGGATCTTGTTTATGTGGTTACAATCATTTAAAAACATGGAAAGAAAAATGCCACCCTCGAAGTAAAGGTCGAAAAAAAGAAAGAGTATTTTGGTTGTTTAACATAATACCTAACAAGTCATAAGTATTATATTTTAATGGAAAGGTATTCATTACGAGAATAGGTGTTCGAAAAGGGCATATAAAGTGTGTTGCAAAGTTAAAACTGTGTCAACAAATAAAAAATGTCAAGATTGATGTCAAAAACCCAGAATTTAAAATAAATTGTATTAAACAACAACATCAAGCAAAATCATAATAGAGTAGTATAATATTTAATATATACACCCTTGAAAACAATATATTACACTGACATAATATATACAAAAAATTATCATAGTTTTTATTTTTAGAACATTATAATAGATCAAAACCAGTTGTTTTTAAAAAGAATATTAAATCACAAATCACATAGTAAATTACCATTCCAATATTATACACCAACTTTTTAAATACACCCACAAGCAAGAAATATAAAAATATTCATTTTCATCATATAATACCAAATTTAAATTCAATAAAAAAAAACCTATAGATATTAACATAAATAATTTCAATAATTTATAGCACATAAAAAATAAAAGAAAAATATCAGAAACAATGAACATATTGCAATTCAACGAAACAGTAATATTCATGCCGCACCAACATGACCTCCCACAAGCACACCCCAGCAAACCCGCACCCACGACACAAATGCACCCGAGAAGAGGAACGGGACAATCAAATATACCCTAGATATATGTGTTCCTCACGATGGCCCACACTCCCGCTCCGCAGCAAGCAGCAGCCGCAGCCACTGCCATAAATAAAACCAGCGATCCCTATGACCTCAAACAGTAACAAGCTACCGCAACAACAGTAGATGACTAGCTATTCGAGGTGAACCCTTGGTGAAGGTATACAAGACTAATTCACCAGTTATGACCAAAAACAACACAAACAAAACGCAAAGACGGAACACCTTAAACATTCAACGAAATGAAAAAAAGACCACTCAAAGCAACTGGAAGCCGTCGTACATAATAGACAAAAATAGGGAGCAACACCTAAAGTCTTGATCAAAACCATGGAGCAATCATCAACATAAAACCATATAGGCTCTGTCCATGTAGTCTATGCCTTGTTTTGGTGTTTGTATCTGGTCCTAATCGCCCATTTGTTTCATTATGGGCTAGGATTATGAAGTCTTCTTTTCAAAGTTTACATCAAGCATAAGTGTAAATAACAACGTTAGCATACTGTTTGATCTTGTTTATGTTTTTATCCATCATTGCAAGAGATGTTAAACAAACAAGAGTATTTTAAGCATTCAAATGCCCTTATTTTGTTTACTGTTCAATCCTATTATTAAACATCTCTTTTGATTGCAAATTGTTGTTCTTTTTTATCTTTTACTCGCTTGACCCATTTTCATCAAGTGGTTTTCGTTGTTCTTATTTTTGTTTTTGGTGTATGCTGTAACATTTGCTGTTCAGTGAAGAACTACTTATCAGAATGTAACCACATAGGCTTTTTAAGATCGGTTCCTATGTAAAACCAAGCCTTGTAAAGTAATGCAAGTTAACTAATCCTGACCCCATCCTTCATATAAAAAAGACCATCAACTCCCTCCTCTCTGTATTTACTTAACTAATGTTACTGAAAAACCAGCCCATACCAAATCATTCACAGACTGTTCAGCCAGTTCAACTGCCCAAGCCAACTCAGCTACATTGGTTAGTCACTTTCTGAAACTAAGGTTAGTGGTTTAGTCGAATTAGTTTGCCCAAAACCAATCAGTGAAAACCAGCTCTAACTAATGAAAATGGTAATTTTCTGTCATTCAGAATACTTGCTAAACCAGCATTTCTAGAAGATAAGAAAGCTCCAACAAAGTCCTTAAATTGTTCAGCACTTAAGAAAGAGACTAGATATATGTATGTATATTTGACATTATAGTATGTTAACTTTAGTTGGCTAGAAAAGTAGTGCTACATTATTCATTCACAAGTGCTTGGATAAAAAGAGCTGGCCACGATCATTTGTAATGGAAGTATAAAAAGTACTTTATATAGCATGAGGCTAAGAAGAATATGTTAATGGACCAATGATCACACGTATAAGTAGCTGATTGGTAATTTTGTTATTTTCCTTATCATTTCCTTGCTAAATATACAAAACTCAAGAACACAATTTGTTTTCGGAACTTCGTTGGCCAAAATCGGGTGATTTTGTGTTCACAAAATTTTACGTGTTTACTTATTATTTGATGATATGTTAAGACTTTTTAAACACACATACATGTGTGTGTTTTCACTAGCCACACAAAAAGTAACTTACAGAGATGTTGAGTTCCTTTTTGTTAAATCACCGTTCTAACCGAATTGTTGTTGAATGCAGCCAGCCAACCTTTTGGAGAAACAAGAGCAA
>BQNB010080984.1:0-29759 GCA_026074375.1 Tanacetum coccineum
GAATGGTTTATTGTCTTTGTTGGTGGTTACTGCAGACGTACTAATGATTAGAATACTAATTGTTAGTACAAAAACCGTGTATGGGGGTGAATATAGGTCTAGATCACTTGGTGGATTGGGCCGGTGAACGGGCTATGATGTAGATCTTGTACTAATCCAAGTAATGAAGAGATAATCTGCACAAATAAGAGTAAACCGTTAGCCTTACCGCGGGGCGGACCCCACGATTAAGCTCCGGCGTGAGAGTAAGTATACATGTTTGTCAGAGTATATGTGTGTATTAATGATCAGACAGAGTGTACCTTTTTAGGATGTGAAATGACCCCTATTTATAGGCAAGCCTAATACTAGGGTTTCCTAATATTTCGCTTGCGACTGTTAGTAGCCGGAGTGGGTCCCTTGTCGGGCAAGGGTCCACGTGTAATCGTGTCTGCGGATGTGAGTATCCTTCCGCAGTCCGTGTTTGTCCGCGGAGGTGCAACGGGTGCGGCTTTAAAAGGTACTCACGTGCGTCTTTGGAACATCCGGAGCGTGACCCCTGTCAGGCTTAGTAGTCCGGCTATTTATTGTATTGGGCCTGGGCCCATATACGTATATTATGAACTAAGCCCAGTAAGCTTGGTGTTCATACTATACGTCATCATCGTTTATGGTTATGGTTAATGTAAATGGCAACGAGTAGGTGAATGCATGAGGCGTCTATTTTAGGGTTAATGTTGCCAATGGTGTCATTTATGGTCGTTGGTTTTTGGTAATAGTATGTTTGTATATTATTTGTAAAAATTTATCTATGAATGAAGTTTTTTTAGTATACTTGTTTCTCTTTCAGCTGCATTAAACTAAAATAACATATTAGCAATGTATTCTAGGTTTGATGATTTAACCAACTTATGTTATATGATTGATTACAATTTGATGGTTTTTCTTAATCTAAAATGATAAAAACGACAACTTTAGGATATACAAAGAAGACACTTTACACCCAAACATCGGATGGTAAACATACATAGTTACAAATATATTAACCATTGTTCAAACACTAATTGCAACCTGGAAAATTTTCTTCATCAAGGCTTTAAAAAAAGCACATAACAAACACAGAAAAACTTAGGAGTGTTCAATAACATATGTTTTATGAATATGACAACCCAACGTTAACAAACGACATATACATATTGCCATTTAAACTTTCAACCTATTATGCAAAAGTTTAAACCGCTATATGAACAACAACCCCAGTTGGTATTTACATGCTCTATGCCTGTTTTGCTGCCTTGCACTCCTGTTTTGGTACTTTCGCCTTTAAACTGTAAATGTCTTTAGCCAACTGCTTAGATAAGGACATTTCGGCAGACCCGAGAGGTGCACCAGTTGTTTTCATAATTCGAGGTGCACTTTTGACTTTTTTAGTTTTTGGTAGAGTTAACACTTCTGGCACTTTGCTAGTAGAAAAGGCTGTTAAACTTTTCAGCACTGCCTTTTTCGGCGTATCACACATCTCACTAATAGTGATGTTTTCTTGTGTAAGTGGCAGTTCACTTGTCCCCAATAGAATTGCCAAAGGTTTTTTGTATCAAAGACATCATTAAGAATAAATTTGTAACACCCCCAAAATATGTGGCAGCGAAAAGGTAACTAGGGGCATTACTTCATAATACATAAGCACGAGATATAAGAGAACGACCTCTAAATGAGTCGTTTAAAAGATATCCTTGTATATATATATATATATATATATATAATAAATAAGTTTTAACAAGTGGTCCCATGAGTTTGCATCTTAAGAAAATCATAGTTTTGATACAACGAGAATAATTTAGTGCAAGAGAAAAACCATGAAAAATAGTCTTGATTAATGCGGACTCTAATGCACTTCATAAATGTCCATACGAGTTATACTTGAGAAATACATGCTTAAAAATGTCAACACAAAGTTGGTGAGTTCATAGGTTTAAGTAAGAAATAGTTGTGGACCGCAAGTTTTAAAGTTGTATGGCATGTAACACATATAATGCCAAATAAAATTGAAATTTTGATTGCACTAAGCTCATGACACCGAAGCGAAGACATTGTATAAGTATAATTTTTGCCCGTTGTAAGGGTCTAACCTGAGACCCTCTAGACTTCGATATGGTATACGTCCATGGTAATGTGTTTTGTTTACCTAGACGGGGATGTCAATCCCAATAGATCTATTTATAACACTCGCGCTTACACAAAGTAATTAACGGTTCATGATAAATCCCTAACTTTTTTTTTAAATCCATCTCAATTTTTGAATCACGATGAACAACAGATTTGTTTATGAATCAAATCCATCTTAATTTTTTCATCTTTTTGGATCTAAATCAATCGTTTTTCAATTTGGATCATGATTTGTTTAAGGTTGTTCTAAATCAATCGTTTTTCAATTTTTTCACCTTTCTAACCCCTAATTGATTTCCCAAGCCCTAATTTTTCATCGATTTTTGATCTTTTTTTAATCTTTTCTTTTAAGCCTATTTTTTTAAAACAAAATATTTTCTGTACAAGATTTGCTTTATAACTCCGATTTTGTTCTGATCTGCAATGGGGATTAACAATCGATCAAAGTAAGATGAGTTAGCAAACTTTTCATCATCAGATTTGGTCAAACACAATTTTTCGTGATAAGTTTTCTGCAAAAGAGAGCTCATGGACGGGAATGTATACAATAAGAACTGTGGTTGATGCTTTTATTCAAGTATAGGAGGTCTAAAGCAGTAAAAGGTTGGCTTTGTTCGCTTTATTAAGAATCTTTGATGTTTGTATTCGTTCTATTGGTTAACAATCTTTAGTAATATTTGGGTGGGCGTTAAACTTCATGCTAAAAATTGAGCTAGATTTCAAAGACCTCTCCGTTGAATCAAAAAATAACTCGCAATCGTCACATAATAAGGTGATCAAAGTGCTCCTAAGGATTTATATAAGGAGAGTACAGAGGGAGAATGTGAACTCTAAATCTTAAGCACAGACGTTAATTGCAGGATCCTCATCAGTTACATAGAGAAGAGAGGATTCACTCGGCTGATTGTTCCTTGAATGAAATACGTATGCTACATAAGTACGGATTATTCTTAGCTTTGTTTGGGTACATAAGAGACTCACCTCTTAACACATTTGAACGTGTGTTAGCTAATGAAGGTTTTGTAATGTCAAACTCCAAATTAAATGGAGTTTTGGGTGAGTCTTGTATCACTTCAAAGGTGCAAAAAGAGACACATTTTAGGTCACAAGGTTGGGCAATTGGTTTCATTGATTTCTCAGTTACTTCCAAGCATCCAATTCTATGTCCTCTTGATGAAAGACTAGTTACATGATTGATATCGAGGTATACCAACTTAAAGTATGGTCCCAACAAACACCTTCTCTCGATATTACTTTCTAAGTGGAGGGGGGGGGAATTGCTAGATTTTGATAAACAGGAAGATGGTTTACCTTCCAAGTAAAAAACGAGTTTGTACTAGAACGACTTAGTTTGAGAACAATTATGAATCGTTTAAAGTCATTATCCAAGAAAAAATTTTAGATACGGCTAAAGAAGTTTCTGGTTGGAGATGCCTGATTTTGAAGAAGACCTTGATCAAGATAGTAAGTCAATGACAGCTGAGTAACGAAAGGATCATTTGATGAAAATGGAGATTTCGAATTCCTCCAAACGTGGAAGGAGAGAGTGATCTTGAAGAGGTGGCCGAAACAATCTTTGAGAAAGAGCAAGCTTCTGTTGAGGTGAAAGAAGGTTGTAATAGTTACAGAAGGAAAACTCGATCAAGGAAGACCCTTTCAATATCTAAGATTTACTATGATAAGAAAAAAGTGCCTACTGTGACATTCCCACATTCTGATGATACCTTGAAATACCACCGCTTTACTCCAGAAACTGAATGTGGACTCAAAAAAATGCACAAAAGTGTTGCGTATTAGGAAGGCGATAACTCCATTGGTCATAAGGTTTAAGAACGTGGAAGCAGAATAATGCAAGTAACGAAATAATAACTCACCTCCTTAACATCTATAAGAATGATACGGAACAGATCACATGCTCAGAGGTCACTTTAAAAAAGTGACATTCACACTTCTGGAGATCAATCCTTCAACTCAAGGAGGAATTATAAAAGTGGGACAAATAAAGGTTACAATATGGAAATATGAAGGATGCCATAACCAACATTGTGACATCATTAATTCTCAGGAGTGAATGATCGGTAATCGATGAATTTTATATGTCTTTGAAACAGTCAAGGCCTTCCCAAAAGGCTAAAAAAAGATGGGGTCCAGAGTTTATGTGAAAAACACAAGGTGAATCTTGTGTCCTTACAAGAAACTAAATGGAGATATTGACTTTTCAATATCAAACAATGTTGGGGTAACTTTAGATTCGAATTTGTTCATTTAAGACCGTCCGATGGAAATTCGAGAGGTTTTCTTTGGTATGTGGGAACCTAGAATGTTTCGTAAGCTCAAACTCAACGATCTCAGATTACTTTGTTGATTATTCAAGGAATGTTGGGGCGACAATGGTAAAAGTTATATCATTATTTCTGTATATGCTCCTCAAGAGTTACATGAAAAGAAGATGCTATGGGACTACTTGATTCTAGTTCTCAGTTCTCAAAAGCTGGAATGGCGATGTAATCATAATGGGTGATTTTAATAAAGTGCGTACACAAGATGAAAGACACGGGTCTATTTTTAATGCTCATGGTGCTGATGCTTTCAACTTGTTTATTTCATCCGCTGGATTGGAGGAGGTCCCTCTAGACGGTTGCAAATTCACATGGTGTCATAAATCAGGATCGAAGATGAGCAAACTCGACCGCTTCCTTATTTCTGAAGGTTTACTAAATTCATGTCCTAACATTTCATCTATTACTTTGGACCGTTACTTATCCGATCATAGGCCTATTTTAATGCGTGAGTCCCATCATGATTATGGACCTTCTCCGTTTCGTTTTTTCCATTATTGGTTTGAATTGGAAGGGTTCGATACTTTTGTGAAACAAACATGGAATGATGCTCAGGTGACCGATTCGAATGCCATATCAATGTTTATGAAAAAAATGAAGTATCTCAAAGAGAAGATTCGTATGTGGGTTAAAGCCAACAAAGAAAACTCAAAAAGTCATAAGCAATGCTTACAAGAAGAGCTGTCCAAAATTGATTTGCTACTGGACAAGGGGGAGGGCAGCTCGACTCTTATTTCTAAACGCATGGAGATCCTTAAATCAATTCAGGACTTTGTCAAATTAGACACGATGGAGTTGGCTCAAAAAGCGAAGATCAAATGGGCGATAGAAGGAGACGAAAATTCGAAGTATTATCACGGGGTTCTAAATAAAAAACGAAACCAACTTGCAATTCGTGGTATCTTGGTGGAAGGTAGATGGATCGAATCTCCTATTCTAGTAAAAGATGAGTTTCTCTCTTATTTTGCTAGTCGTTTTAATAAGCCTCCTGATTATCGTCTTCATATCGATTTGGACTTCCCGAATAAATTGAGCCTCGAACAACAAATGGTTTTGGAAATTGAGGTTACTCGAGAGGAGATCAAGAAAGCGGTTTGGGATTGTGGGGTTGATAAATCGCCTGGACCTGATGGTTTTACATTTGGCTTCTATCGTCGATATTGGACTTTTCTGGAAAATGACGTGGTAGAGGCGGTGTTATACTTCTTCAATCATGGGCAATTTCCTAAAGGTAGCAACTCATCGTTTATCACTCTAATCCCAAAGACTCAAGAGGCTAAAATGATGAAAGATTTCAGACCTATCACTTTAATTGGAAGTTTATACAAGATTATTGCCAAGATTTTGGCAAACCGTTTGGTGGTTGTTTTGGAAGACTTAGTATCCGATGTTCAATCAGCTTTTGTGGCGAAACGGCAGATTCTAGATGGTCCATTCATTTTAAATGAGTTATTTCAATGGTGTAAGATGAAAAAGAAGCATACGATGATATTTAAGGTAGACTTCGAAAAGGCATATGATTCGGTCCGTTGGGATTACTTGGATGACGTTTTAAAAAGGTTCGGATTTGGTGAGAAGTGGTGTGGTTGGATCCAAAATTGCTTACTCTCTTCCAAAGGTTCGGTTATTGTGAATGGTAGTCCTACTAAGGAATTTCAGTTCCATAGAGGCCTAAAGCAAGGTGATCCTCTCTCGCCGTTCTTGTTTCTTTTGATCATGGAGAGTCTACATATCTCGATGCAAAGAGTGGTGGACGCAGGCTTATTTAGAGGTATTCAGGTTGGTTCTTCTCTTCAAGTTTCTCATCTTTTCTATGCGGATGACGCGGTTTTCATGGGTCATTGGAGCGAAGCTAATATTGATACTATTCTTCGTGTGTTGGACTGTTTTTATCACGCTTCGGGTTTACGGATAAACATGCTCAAAAGTAAACTCATGGGGATTTCGGTTTCTAGCGACAAGGTGGATCAGGCAGCAAAGAAAATTGGATGTGCAATTCTTCAAGTGCCTTTCTCGTATTTAGGTTCCAAAGTTGGCTGCCTTATGTCTCGGATTCAATCGTGGAGCGAGATTGTCAATAATATTTTAACTCGTTTATCTAAATGGAAGTTGAAGACCTTATCTATCGGGGGAAGGCTAACTCTTCTGAAATCTGTCCTAGGTTCGTTGCCAATATACCATATGTCCTTATTCAAAGTTCCAGCGAAGGTTCTTCTCAATATGGAATCCATTAGATGTCATTTCTTTAATGGTATCGAGCATAACGGAAAGAAGCCAATATGGGTTAAATGGAATAAAGTTTTGGCTTCTAAAGAAAAGGGAGGTCTTGGAGTTTCGAGTTTCTACGCTCTTAATAGAGCTCTTTTATTCAAATGGGTTTGGCGTTTCTGCACACAACAATCAGCTTTATGGACCAAAATTATTAAAGGGATACATGGAGAAGACGGAAAGATTGGTAAACATGTTCGAAGCCACCATCCGTCCTTATGGTTGGATATCGTCAAGGAGGTTCAACATATTCAGAGGCAGGGGACTGATTTGATGGGATTCATTCACAGAAAGATGGGCAACGGGGTAGACATTCGGTTCTGGGAGGACAAATGGAGGGGCGACAACACTTTCCAATCTGACTTTCCCAGAATGTATGCATTGGAGACTCAAAAAAATATTTCAGTGGCGTTGAAGTTATCTCATGATGATCTTCTGTGTTCGTTTCGTAGAGCTCCAAGAGCTGGAGCTGAAGAGCTTCAATATATTCAGCTCGTGAAGATTATGGAGGGAATTACTCTTTTCGATTCGAAGGATAGATGGAGATGGTCTTTAGAAGGTTGTGGCGAGTTTACAGTCGCTTCGGTTAGGAATCTCCTTGACGCAAACTCGTTACCAGTGGTCTCTTCCAAAACCCGTTGGATAAAAGCCGTGCCTATTAAAGTCAATATTCACGCTTGGAAAGTTAAGTTGGACATCTTACCTACTCGGTTGAACATCTCTAAAAGAGGCATGGATATTGAGTCGATTCTATGTCCTTTATGCGAAAAGAATGTGGAATCATCTAGCCATATTTTCTTTACTTGCCCTATATCTAGAGAGATATTTCGCAAGGTTTTGCTTTGGTGGGAGATTGATGTCGTGATGGTTTCCTCTTATGATGAATGGTTAGAATGGTTGTTGAGTATCCGTCTTCATTCTAAACATAAAGAGTTGTTCGAAGGCGTTTGTTATGTCTTGTGGTGGTACATTTGGAATTTCCGTAACAAGAGCATTTTTTGTTCGGCTTGTCCTTCGAAGGCGCTTATATTTGAGGAGGTAGTCACCCGATCCTTCATTTAGTGTAATCATAGATGTAAAAAGTCTTTTAGTTAGGTAGATTGGCTTAAAAACCCGCATCTTGTTACTTTGTAATTTCTAGTTTCTTGCTAGTCTTTTTGTTTCAATAAAATCCGCCGTTTAAAAAACAAATTAACGGTTCATGATGATAGCGAGGTGGGTTATTGGTACTTAGGTGCATCAATAATCATTGTAAAAATTGTAAAGTATTGTACTTGCGTCATATTGTAAAAGCAAGCAATGTAACTCGCCCCGAGATTTGTAAAGTAATTGTAAAACAAGTTAAAGCGGGGCTATAAACTCACCTTAAATGAACGTATTGGTTTCAAGAAAGTCAAGCAAAGGAAAAATGTCACAATAGGTTCGGAACGCAACCTAATTAAATATGGGTCGACTTAAAAGTATGCAAGTGAAATAAAATGATGCAATATATTTTTATAACATAATATTACCACCTAATAGTTTGCGTTTTAGTTTTATAAGTCAAAATAACGTTTACGTCTAATTCGCCATTTTTATCCGTCATTATATACTTTATTATTATTTTTAAGTAACTAATATAATAAATCCTATCTAGTTTACTAAATAATATTTTTAATAGTTTCTGACGCATATAGAAAATATATAAGTAATACTACATTATTTATTAAAGTTTTTATCGCTCAAACAGACTCGAAAACGTCCGAAAACCCCATTTTAGTTATCAAACAGCACACTATTTTTATAAAAATACATTCTGATCGAGTTTTCTAAATGCTATATCTTCTTCGATATAATGATTCACGGAACGAGCAAATACTACATTTTTGCGTAAAGTCGAGTTCTACAAAATATCTTTTATAAACTTTTCCCGACTCGGACCCGAAAAAGGGTCAAAAAGGTCTTTGAACAGTTCTGGACAGACTTATGTAAAAACAGTTTTTTTCAAAAAAATTACTAAACTTCTTTTGACCATATCTCATTCGTTTTAAGTCTGATTTTTGCATTCTTTATATCAACGCGTTTGTATTTAAGTCTACTATCATATTTTCAAGGCCTTAGCTATTTATGACCAGATTTATTGTACGAAAATATTTAAAGAAAATCTGGGCAATAACTATTTATTTTCCATCTATCACTTTAATTCACCCGCAAATTACAACACCATACTAACCTAGTCCCTCCCATTAATTTTCACCAATTTCCATCACAACAACAAATTCATACTAACCTAACCCCTTCCACCAATTTATTAAGAATAAACTAAAATAAAAAAACATGAACAAAATATACAACTTTACTATTTTAAGTTTATAATTAACCATTTTAACAACAAAGTTAATATTTCAACATGTAATTTATATAGTGACTAAAATAAGTAGTTTATGTATAGTTCCATATTTTTATTATTCATTTTATAACTTTTTCACAAGATTGTATTTAAAAGTTTTGTTAGTTTTCTTATAGAAAATTATTTAACACAAACTAGTGGTGATATTATTTCTTGTATGTAATGATATGAACCTAAAAAATATGAAATGAACATATGTATGAAATGTGCACCTTAGTTGGATGACAATATGAGATAAACAAGTATATACCCAAATCAAACCCCAAATACTTCTTTGATTATTACCTAAACCTTTAAATCTTTCTTGAAAAATACTTGTAATATCAAAAACCAACTTGCTTCTTGTTTTCTTGTTCTTGACCGAATAATTTAAGCTAGAGAGAAGAGATGTATGGTTTTTCTTGTTCTTGACCGAATACTTTGAGCTAGAGAGAAGAGAAGTATTAGCATGCTATTATCCAACTAGAAATATCATCTTATGGTTATTAAAATAGGTAGGATAAAGGGAGGTAAAGTAAGGGTTGGATAATTGATTTGGTTAATAAGGTGTAAATGTGTAAGTGATGGTTAAAGAAAGAAGTAAAATAGGTTTAGGTTATAAAAAAGTGTTTATATTGGTAGTAATGATTTTTGTTTGGGAGCTTGGGTGGATGATATAGGAAAAGAGTTGGAGGGCTATACATATTTCCAAATTTTGCTTATTGCTCTAGAAGATGTAGTATAAATATTATTTGAAAGAGGTGGTAAGTATAGAATAACATGCATGCACAAATAGTAAAATTACTAGTTTACCGTAAACTTATAAAATAAAATAGTAGACTTATAAATTATATCGTAAAAAGTCAAATAAACACATAGTGTGACGTTAAACATATTTTTTTTATCCCGGTTTAACGTTTAAAGTTGTTTTATTTCTACAGTCTACTCGATTTTAAACTTAACGGTTACAAGTAAAAGTAAACACGTAAATGTTCAAAGTAAATAGTTTTGAGTTTATTGACGTATAATGACCTGAAAAATACGAATTGTCACAAAATTCAGCACGCCCTTTTTTGCAGCCAGGACTAAAATGTATCTCAAAAATATGCTTTGTCCCTTCGAGTGCTTTCAGCTCCTCTGAAATCTCCAGAGGATCCTTACTCTCAACTTTCTGGAACAAATATTCACATTCAGGTATTGGGAGGCTCTTAAGTTTCTTGAGTGAACACAAGATGATGTTTACCACTCATGTGTCACCATAATATAACCTGAAACAAAATCAGAATTTTACTCATTTTTTGTCATCAATTACAAACGCATCTCTGATACACCATAAATTTAAAACGCAACGGAAAAACATTTAGCATATCTCAAGTTGAATAAAATATACGTACATAAAGAAACACTAATAATTACTTGTGTGCATGGTAAATTTGTAAACCGTGGTCCGAACAAAGGAGACATACATGCTGATTCAATCCGTCTTATTAACATTTATAGAACATATTTAGCACTGGTATAAAACCAAGGTTTTTGTTTTAATAAATCCTGATGATCGTTGAACTCATTGCAAAAACGTATGCGCTTATATAATCAACAAACAGAACAATAAATCCTTTAATAAGGCACTAGGCAACCAAGCGAGCTCGTTATATAAACCTATAAATTAACACCGATGGCTAAACGGTTCTCAACTAACAATGTAGCCAGAATTCCTCATTTGTTCCTTGTCTCTGTCATCAAAATTCTCCTTTTCCACTGCTAAGGGTCGCGCCAAATCAACTCACTCCTTATACCTGCATATGATTTTTGACAAAATTAAACCAGACATATAGGAATAACACAAAGTTTAAATATTTCTTACAGTTGACTTACGCGTCAATTATCTGCTGTAGGTCAAGAATATATGGATTCAGATAATAGTGCGTTGTCGGAGTAGCGGTTAACTGCACACCTGTAATTATCAAAGTGGACAATTAACATGTCTATCAAATATTAGCACAATATGTATACGGGATTTTGATTGCATAACCACCTTTGTAATCAAACACACGACATGAACTAACGACATTAATGACCGGTTTTTCCATTTCTTCAAAAGGTTTCACATCCAATCCTGTCGCCATGTCACTCCATATCGTCAGCTCACAACGATTGCCTACAAAGAAGAATTATGCGAGCATATTTTTTTACATTTCTGCAATAAGATAACACATAGGTAAAAGCTTACTTTACATTCTTAATTTCATTGACCCTTCTTGTTGTCCTCTTTGTGTTATGATTTCTGGTGCATATAAGGCCCCCAACCCACTGAATACATCCCATGTAATCTAGCAATGCATTGCACATCAGCTCATACTTTGTTTAAAAAATAGTTTACACAATAAAATTTTCAATATCACCTGCAAGAATGGCATTCCGTACAGTTTTTTCTAGTAAACAACAGATTCATTGTAAGCTTTCAAAATATGAAATGAAATGATTTGGGAACCCATGATTTGGTATAATTTTTGGAATCGAGTAAATCTTCCTAAAGCTGAGCAACGTCAGGTTGTACCAACGTTAGATTAAACTTATTTGTAAGGTTCAGCGAAAATTTGTAATCAATTGTACGCATCATTACTGTTCCAGCCTTACATCAAATAACACACGTCGTGAAAATCCATGATCGCTTTGTATTGCACCACCCTACGTCAAAAAAATATTATCCATAAATAACGGCTCCCTACAAAACCAATAAACAACGATAAACAATTATATTTACAAAGTTGTGACTCGTACCTTCCTGCTAATCAAGATCCAGGAAAATCCTATCCGAGTAGGATCCGAAACACTCATAGATACCCACTTGCGATATACCTTCGCTTCTATTGTCTTATTTCTAGAAGTGATGTCCATATCAACAATGCTAGCACAAAAGCGTTATAAATACTATTGATAAGTGCTTAATTACACATATCTTTTACCTCTAAAAACGAGCTTAAAATGACCAAAAACAGACAAAAACTGCCAAATATATGTTTGTTTTGCATTTGTATTGTGCAGGAAGTGGATATCATCAAAAAGACAGAAAACCAAGCCAAAATGACAAAACTAGCAAGTGAAATGGAAAAGACTGTGGCAAATCAATGCCAAAGTCAAAAAAGTCAAGAGTCAAGTCATTACTGAATAATCATCAGTCAAAACGGAGCCGGAACGGAAGAATACTATTAGAAAGCAATCTTAAAACCCATCTGATGGCCTAAAGCCCAATAGTATTTATGAAGACTGTGAAGACCAAATGGGCCCTCAATCAATTACAACAGCCCATTTGTGTGCATTTGACAAAGACTGTGAAGACTTTGAAGGCCCAATCCTAGCCCAGTTACAGCCAATCTCAGCCATTGTACACACAAAATCCACTTCATAACCTTATTGGGCTTGAAAAAGCCCAATAACCAAACCTGTACCTTATTGGGCCTTAAAAAGCCCAATAACATAAGCCTAAACCTTATTGGGCCCAGACACACTCAATTGGCCCAAAACAAGCCCAATAGCCCAAAACAACTTTTTTATAAAACCCAAGGACCAAAAACGAAAAATTTAAAAACTTGTTTTTATAATTAAAAATAAAAAAATAAAACTTTAGGGGCTTAAATTGCCAATTTTGAAAGTTATTTTATAAAAGAAAAGTGGTAAAACAAAGAAGGACTAAAACTGCCAAATGGCAGTTTTTCTTTTAGTTATAAACTAGAGGGACCAGTTTTGCAATTTTCCCTAAACCTCATTTTTAAATCTTTTGTTATCAAAACGCAGGACCATTCTGCCACTTTCCCAAACTATCTTATAACTAAAATTCGTGCTAAACAAACTGACAAGAGAAGAAAGAATGGGGGGTCATTCTTGCCTCTATCCCCATTCTTTCCTTTAAACCCCTGCAACCCACCCCTGCCATAACCCACTCCCGCCAAAACCATACCACCCCAATTTCCCACGGTTTTTGGCCAAAACTACCTTTCCAGCTCACCCCTACCACTTCCCACCTTACCCTGCCCTTATAACCCCTTTCCCTGACAAATCACACAACCCGAGCACCCCCATGAATGGTGAGATTAAGAAAGACCCAAAGAGGCTAGGAATAAGTGCCCGCATTCCTCTCTCACAACAAACTCTGTACACAAGTACTTTGAACCAGTAAAAAAGAGCAAAACCAATGCAAGACAACACACACCATTTTTTTATGTTTTTTAGCTAAATTTAATTCAAGAGCCTTTCTTTTAAAAGCATTTTAAGTGTATTCAGTACAATTTAGTAAGCTTATATTGTAATACTTTCAGTTTTAAATAAAAGTTAAGGAATTGTTTGTAAAAAAAAAAAATTACCATTGCAAAATTTGAAGATAATTTTAAAGCTATTAATTCCGTTTCAAACCTTACTAAACATGTTTTAAGGGGTTATTAAATCTCACGTTAATCATCTTATCTCATCTCTAACCCCTTTCTTCACTAAAATCAGTTAAAAAACGAATTTTATACATTTAAGGGGGTGTTTGGTTTAGCATGAAAATGGGTCATATGGGGTTGTGCATGGGTCAAGCTCACTCAGCCAACTTTGGCTGAGTGTGTAGGTTTAATTAAGCCATTAAAATTACCACTTTTAGTTTAAAAATAGGTTTTTAGGTTTCCTTTTGGTTTCTGTCAAAATTTCAATAAGCTAACTTGAGCTTAAGTGCTCAAGCTGCATAAGCAGCTTAAGCACATTGAGTTTGTGCTCTTTGGTGTTTTTTCTACCCATTTACCCAACCTTGTTGCTGTCCCTTTGGTTTGACCAAGTGTAAGTCAAAATGTGGCTTTGCAATTTCTTTGAAAACCCTCACCTTTAAGCCTCATTATCAGCAGCTTTTTCTTAACCTTAGAAGCTCAAATTTTGGATATAAGCTCATTGACCACCCTTGTAAATCTGTTTGTGCTTGGACTTGGCTAATAAGCTCTTGAGAGCTTATTGCATAAGCTCAAAAAGCCCTTTTAGTCACTGGGCCTTAATTACCACTGGTGCTAGACTCAATTCAGCCCACTTTTCTAGCTTATTTAGATAATAAGTCTTAGGATCTTTTAGCTTTTATTTATAGCTATTAGTTGCCCTAAATAAATTCCCTTAAAATCTTATACTTATCAACTTTCTAGGTTAGTTTAATTTAAGCTTAAAGTTTCCCTTTTTTCTGTTTCCTTTTAAAAAAAACTGTTTAATATAGCCTAATTACTAGCCTCATTCCTATTAGGGCTATTCTAGAAAATAGCTTATTTATGATTCCCTTTTCCTAGCAGCCTATTTCCCTTAGTTTTTATAGCTTATTGTGCCTAAACCCCAAAAAGAAAGAAAAATAAGCTAAAAAGCTATCTAAGCTTATATGCATCCTCCAAAAGCTCACATTTTTTGGCTTAGTTCATTTAAGATTCAGCTTATGTGCCTTTTATAAAAATAGCTCCCCATAAGCCCCGAACAAGTTTGCCTTCTTTGGCTTTTTGCTAATAAGACAACTTTGACCCACTTTGCAAATCGTGGGTCCACGCTCAGGGACCCATTTTGTGTAACTTTCCTTTTCTAGTTAACACGGTTAGTCCCTGTGTTAATATGCCCTGTTACCCTGTTAAGTCCCCTTTAGTCCTTCACTGTTAGTCCTTCTAGTTATAACACAGTTAGTTTTTATTTAGATTTAATTAATTAACTAGGTTAAAATTTAATTAGTTTAATTACTTAATTAAACAGTAAAATTTGGGCGTTTTTACATTTAGAATTGTTTAACCTTTTTTTCTTTATTTAATTTGATTTTCAGATTATTTTTAGTTATATTTTCTGACTTTTTTATATTAATTAGTTTTAATTAGTTTTTAAATCTAAGAAAATTCATAAGAAAAATCAAAAATTAAAATAAAAAAGATATTAGTTCTTTTTATAAAATTTTCTTTTGTCATTTAGTGTCCTAGGAAAAATATAAAATTTATAGTTAGGCTTAATTTTCTAATTTCAGTTTTAGACCCGTTTTAAAAACCCGGGTGCGTTTACCGTTCTTTTCATTTAACAATCTCAAACACGACCTCCGTTTTTAGTTCTAGGTTTTCTTTAATTTTTCAATTAAGTTAATTAATTTAATTTTGATTTTTAATTTAATTTAGCATTTATTTTCTTAATTTTTAGTATTTAGGGTTCCCGATACCTGATTCTGTTCCCCGTATTTAATTTAGATTTAATTTTAGGACTTCTCTATAACTAATTTTGTTTCCCGTAGTTTTTAAGATTCCTATTTCCTATACTTGTTTCCCGTAGATTAAATTAGGTTTTATTTAATTAAATCTTAGTCATAATCATATCAGTTTTTCCATCATTCAAATTCTCATCAAACCAGGATAAATTTCAATGCAAAAAAGCCTCGAGTTTGGGACATACGACCCGGGAATATCTCTTCCGGAATCTTTTTATCATTGATTCTTATATATTTTATTTCTAAGTAGGTCTTGACTTTTTCCCTTTGTCAAGGGTGAAGAGTTTGGATTTTCCTAGCGGGTATTTTAATATAATTAACTCACGCACCCGAGACCAATATTTGGCGACGGTTATGCCGATAAGCGGGAGGCATTTGCTACGGATTTCTATCCGACTTGATCGAAACTTATCTTATTATTAATATATCAATTAAAAAACAACAAAAATAATTTTCTTTTCTTTTAATTATACAATATCATATAAAAAAAAAAAAAAAAAAAAAAAAAAAAAAAAAAAAAAAAAAAAAAAAAAAAAAAAAAAAATCAAAAAAATAAAAAAATTGTCCATAAAAATTAAAAATCACTAATTGGTAAAATACCAAAATATAATATTCTCAACTGAGGTATTATCATAATAAGTTCCGGTGAACTACTGAGTTCCCAATCGAACCAAAGATTTAAAATACCTCTTTGTCACTTACGATATACGCTCACCTCATTCTGATTGACCAAGCTATAAAGTGTGTTAAGGAGGGTTGTTCCTATGAACTACTACCCGAAAGAGAAATAAGCTTCTCGCTATCCGTACTCCTCCTCACACCTGATGCGTTTTTTCATCTGAGAGCACCGTGAAGTAAGATTGATTATCAGGTTTTAAGTTGTCTATGCTGATTTTGTCCATTGTGAAAAGTTGTTAATAAATTCGAAAAAACCAAAAATAATGTCTCTTTTTCTTCGATCAGTTAATTCATCTCCTTATCCTCTATCTATTTAATTCTTAAGAAATCATTCGAAATTTTTCAAGCCATAAATCGATTAAATCATGTTCGCTTGAGGAAATTTGCAGATTAGCCTTTTGTTGTTCAAAAGAGAAACTCAAAAACAAGAATCATTTTCCAATGCCCGAATCGTCTCACCAACACATTAAGATTGAAGAATTTGTTTCGATTGTGAGAACCTGTTTCAGGTCTTAATGTCTTTGAATGTGACCTCACACGAAAGATATGAGAAAGCTTTTCAAAGTTTCAAAATCTTCCAAGTTCCATCCAATGACAATTCCAACGTTGTTAATGCTCCTCGAGAGCCATTCGTTGTCAAACAAGACCCCAGTGTCAATTCCTCACAAAAATCTCCACTAATCGACCAAAAGTGTTGTTGCGAGTGTGGTGATTCGTTAGATGGCATCTTTTGTGTCACAATGCACTTGTAAGTCTGTGGAAAGGGTGCTCATAGTTGGTTATAATTGTCCACCGAAAACTCTGATTATCTCTAATCCGGAGCCAACCAAACAAACCATTAATGAGATCCCACAAGCTCAAAAAGTTGCAAATACCAAAATTTTTTGGTCAATGCCAAAAATGTGGTTTAAATGAATATGACGGAGATTTGTTTTATTGTAATATTCGGAAGAGAAACACCAAATGTTTAACTCCATACTCATCTAATAACACACCCGATAAGATCAAAAAAACCATACGCCCACAACCCCCGACTCATTCTTATGAGAATTTTGAAAACAATGCTTATTATGGTTACGATTGTTCACCCCAAGTTCCGTTTATCCAATCGGAACCGTGTTACAATCAAGACTTTAATTTCCCAAAATTCTCAAAGATTTCAACACAATATCTTTGTTGTGACTATTGTGGAGGTATCCTCATGAGACTTTTCAGTGACAACCGTATGAAGAAGACTATATCAAGAGCAACATCCTTGCTATGATCTAATTCTTTTCGTTTGACCAACTTCAAACCCCGCAATTTCCGTCAATCCATCAACCTCCTCCACCACTCAGCATGGAGAGCATTGCAAGCCCAAGAGGACCTAAAAAATCGATCTGAAAGCTTTCTCAAAAGTTTAATCGTATCTCTTTTGGAAAACGCCTAAGGTTCTATGGCAAGCTTTGGACAACTTTTTTTAAGCTAAGCACGCTCAACCAAGGAAGAGCAAGAATAGCTTAGCAAACTTGTTGCGGATGGTGAAAATCATAAGTACGAGCTATCTGAGATACAACAATACTCCGGCTTGAATCGCGCCTCTCCGCTACTGTGATGATGATGATGACGAGGATTATACCATTGCAATCATCAAAGAACCCATTTTTATCAACGACCGAGAGCCCGATAAACTCTCTAATTACAAGGATGAGCATCTTGCACGCACACAATATCGGTAACGGAAACGACGAATTCATAAAGTCTAGTGTTAAAATCCTTGTCCCAATCCCAAGTGAGTCCAAAGGTGTTCCCAAAGTGTGTGATTGCCTTTTCATACAATTCTCCGCCTCTTGACATTTTCAAAAAGATCAATCTTAGATTTCTCTGATCTAACGTTGATTCAAATCTACTTCGAACCGGATGAAAGGATTCCTACTCTAGTAACTATGTCGAGTATTGTTGAGGCATCACCTCCCCAATTCTGAGCCAGTTAGCTCGAAGGTGATGGAGATTTTGTTTTCCCAGAAGTTGGAAGGATTGAGGATGAAATTCTTTTGACAAAGCCTATACCCTGCCTGAAAAATTGTAGAAATGTCAATCGTCTTGTTGCTAAAATCGAAGCTTAAAAGATAATCCCGTTTCCATCCTTCTCTTGTTTGTGACAAGCAACCTCCACCATTCCTAACCTTTTCCTTGGATGAGACTAACACCTTGATAATTCTTTGCCCAATTGGAAACTTTCTGCTTACAATTTGGAAGAAGCCTAGTAGTGGCAGTCCCACTACTCCCTTCAAAATTATCTCTTCCAGATTATAAAGCATTCCTACATTGATAACGATTTCATTTTAAAGAGAAGAGTATGGCAGTACCACTACTCATGTCCGATTTTCTCAATATGAAGCTTTATCTTTGATCTTTCGAATGTCAGTTTCCTCCTGCCGATAGGAGTGAATTTTAATCATGAGCGATTTCGCGCGATGAACTATGCCCTCAGCAATTTCCCCCCCAAAATCATATCTCCACCGGAGTATGATCGTTTCTACTTTAAGATTGAGCCCGAGCTGGGCAATCTTACAATGGATGTGGTGGGAAATATTTTCCAAGAAAGCGAACCAAGAGTTCATGTGCTTAATGTTTTGCCCACCCTTGAGTTAGATTTCATACCTTCTAGTGAATCCATTTTCGCAATTATGTTGTATTGATCTTTCTTTCTCCCATTTCATTTCATTACCCGAATTCCACTTATCTTCTCCCTCCTGAGGGGTGAAACAACATAATTGATCCTGCATTTCAAAAGTATCAATTTTTTCCTAGGCCGGATGTATCTCAAGGAAGTGGATACTTTCATAAAATTCAATACTTATCATAGTCACAGTGAAGAAAGTCCGATGATAATTTAATTTCCACAGTATTCCGCTCAAGGATCCATAAATCCTTGTGATGGGTCAAGCATCGCGACCCTAAAACAAGCGCTTCGTGGAGGCACCCCATGCTTAACAAATAGCTAATCGTATATAGTATAAGTAAGTGTTAAATAAGTGTTTTTGTGTAGTTGTTGTAAAATAAGCTTATCTTTTTTCGCATTACCCGTGGTTTTCCATTTGTTGTTTTGTTTAATTTCCAGGATTGCCCGGATTGTGAAAAACTCTCAGTTTTGTCATTCCATCAAGAGTTGTCACATCCTCAGCTTCATTTGGGAATCCATATCCTAATCAATAACGACTAACGTTTATCTTTTTGGCATACCTCATTAATGGCCTTAGGATTAATGTAGTACCCTTCAAAAACAACGAGAGACATGTTAGTCTAGTTTGGGGGTATCTTCGATTGATTTGTTTCCTGCAGCTTGTACCAATTTTACGGTAAAGAAACCTATTTTTTAACCACAAAAATACCAAAAAAAAAAAAAATTAAAAAATTTAAAAATTTTAAAAAATAAAAAAAAGTTGTTTGAACAATTTTGCTTTTCTTTGGTAGAATTAGAAAATTTTTGACTTGATCGGCGTGTAGATCTAGCCTATTCCTTTAAGGAAGCTTTCACGAATTCTATAGCTTTGAATTTTAATAATGTGAAGAACGAGAAATGATAGAGTTAAATACAAGTTTATGTGCCAAGCAAGATTCGTCTAAAAACTTATACAAGTAACTTGTGGTTTTCTCTCCCGTGAATTTCTAATCCACCTAATCATACGTACTCAATTTAATTCAACTAAGTCAATCGATGTTTTCAGAAAAAGCTTCAAATTTGTAACTTGAGTTTTCAAAACGAGATTTTGTAGTGATTTAAAAAGATAAATGCCAAAGAAGCATGAATGAAATGTGAATGCAAAAATGCATGAATATTGAAATTTTGCCAATGAAGCATGCAGTTGATATTATGGAGCAAGTAAAAGATGTGTCGTGATATCCCACTCCGTTAACCACGAGGTGGGGGTTCAAACTAAGACGTCTTTGCTTCTAGGGATTTGGTGTGTCGTGATATCTCACTTGGAAGAAAGGTCTAGGTGAGGGTTCAAACTAAGACACCAATCCTTTAGTCCATATGCGGATAAGGTGTTTGATTGTGATTTCCACTACGCAAGATGCAACGTGGTTGGATTTCCAAACTAAAGAACACCGGTCGTTGGTTGTGATATCCTGCTCCGTTAACCACGAGGTAGGGGTTCAAACTAAGCAAAGCATTCCTAAGCTTTAACAGAACTTTATGAGTATGAAGGTAGTATAGATTTACATGCATGCACAAAATATGTAAATTACTAGTTTACGTGAAACTTATAAAATAAAATATGTAGACTTATAAATTATATTCGTAAAAGTCATATAACACATATGTGACGTAAACTTATATTTGTTTATTCCCGGTTTACGTTTAAAGTTGCTTTTCAGTCTACGCGATTTAACTTAACGGTTACAAGTAAAAGTAAACACGTAAATGTTCAAAGTAAATAGTTTTGAGTTTATTGACGTATAATGACCTGAAAAATACGAATTGTCACAAAATTCAGCACGCCCTTTTTTGCAGCCAGGACTAAAATGTATCTCAAAAATATGCTTTGTCCCTTCGAGTGCTTTCAGCTCCTCTGAAATCTCCAGAGGATCCTTACTCTCAACTTTCTGGAACAAATATTCACATTCAGGTATTGGGAGGCTCTTAGCTTCTGGAGTGACACAAGTGAGGTTCACACTCGTTATGTCATCCATAATGATAACCTTGAAACAATATATGTAAGTTTACCATTTTTTGTCATCAATTACAAACGCATCTCTGATACACCATAAATTTAAAACGCAACGGAAAAACATTTAGCATATCTCAAGTTGAATAAAATATACGTACATAAAGAAACACTAATAATTACTTGTGTGCATGGTAAATTTGTAAACCGTGGTCCGAACACATACATGCTGATTCATCGTCATTAACTTTTATAGAACATATTTAGCAACTGGTATAGAACCAAGGTTTTGTTTTAATAATCCTGATGATCGTTGACTCATTGGTAAAACGGATGCGCTGAATATAATCAAACAAACAGAACAATAAATCTTTAATAAGGCACTAGGCAACCACGCGAGCTCGTTATATAAAACCTATAATTTTAACCAGATGGCTCAACGGGTTCTCAACTAACAATGTAGCCAGAATTCCTCATTTGTTCCTTGTCTCTATCATCAAAATTCTCCTTTTCCACTGCTAAGGGTCGCGCCAAATCAACTCACTCCTTATACCTGCATATGATTTTTGACAAAATTAAACCAGACATATAGGAATAACACAAAGTTTAAATATTTCTTACAGTTGACTTACGCGTCAATTATCTGCTGCAGGTCAAGAATATATGGATTCAGATAATAGTGCGTTGTCGGAGTAGCGGTTAACTGCACACCTGTAATTATCAAAGTGGACAATTAACATGTCTATCAAATATTAGCACAATATGTATACGGGATTTTGATCGCACAATGACCTCCGTAATCAGACACGCCACACGAACTAACGACTATAATGATTGGTTTATCCATTTCTTTAAAATGTTTCACATCAAATCCCGTCGCCATGCCACTCATATCGTCAGCTCAAGACGATTGCCACTGTGTACAGAAAAATTATGCGAGCATATTTTTTTATTGTTTTGCAATAACGACAACACATACCTAAAAACTTACTTTAAATTCTCAATTTTAATCACCCTCCTTATTGCCCTCTTTTTATTATGACTTCTGGTGCGTATAAGGCCCCCAACCCGCTGAATACATCCCATATAATCTACCAACACATTGCACATCAGCTCATATTTTGTTAAAAAAATACATTACATAAAAGTTTCAACATCACCTGCAAGAATGGCATTCTGTACAGTTTTTCTAGCATCAAGTTCATTGTATGCTTCAAATATGAAATAATGATTTGGGAACCCATGATTTGGTATATTTTTGAATCGAGTAAATCTCCTAAAGCCGAGCAACGTCAGGTTGTCCAACGTTTGATTAAACTTTTTTGTAGGTTCATAGCGAAAATTTGTAATCATGTACGCTTCATACTGTTCCATCCTTACATCAAAATAACTCACGTCGCGAAAATCCATATTCGCTTGTATTGCACCACCCTACGTCAAAAAAATATTATCCATAAATAACGGCTCCCTACAAAACCAATAAACAACGATAAACAATTATATTTACAAAGTTGTGACTCGTACCTTCCTGCTAATCAAGATCCAGGAAAATCCTATCCGAGTAGGATCCGAAACACTCATAGATACCCACTTGCGATATACCTTCGCTTCTATTGTCTTATTTCTAGAAGTGATGTCCATATCAACAATGCTAGCACAAAAGCGTTATATATTATCATCTCATTCACGCTGCACACATTCACTTAACCATCAGTTCTTGTTGCCATATATGTGACAAAATTAAGAATACTTTAGTAACACCCAAAAAAGAAAAAAGAAAACTACTCCAAGCCCTTTTTCCCTAAACAAACATCATACTAACTTTAAAGGCAAAACACATCAAACGACTTTCACTCGTAGGCACAACATACATCAAACAAAAATTATTAAACAACAATTGCCATACCAAATAATGAAGATGGGCACCAATACCTAGTTACATGGACACCCCCACTCTTATTTATATACCGACAACTGAAAAATTTGTTTACGCTTTATATAAGTCAGCAGCTTAAACAAATGCGCTGCACTTAACATTACAATATTAGCAATCGCATAGGAACTGACAATAAAAACAAAACATTCGCATAACAAACGTTGGAAACACACATGTCACATCAGTTTGAGCTGATCTAAAGCAAGTGGGAACACTTGCAGGCATTCATTATAAAATTCCAACATTAATTGCACAAAAAAAACCAAATTTGCAAACGCTAACCCAAAATCAATCGAATTCCTTCCTGCTCTATACAAAATCAGCATCCTGAAACTCAGCCTTACCAAAATTACCAGAAATCATGGGCATATCGATCTGCCGGCGAGTAAACAACATCCGCATATTGGTTTCCAGTGTCACATACATAACCAAAAGTACTACCACAAATTTATATGCAACTTAAAATGTTCACCGCCATCAAATAAAGGTCGCGCATACATGATCAACAACATTATAAAGAAAAACACATCAGATAAATCAGTAAATTTGCCAAACAAAAAACTGCAAACTCAAAATAACACATGAACACTATACCGTCAATGTCAGAAGGTTGTTGCTACACGTAAAGGACTTCACTAAATAAACCACCTCCCCAACTTATAGTCCTGCTTTTTAGAATTTAAAAAACAGAGCATCGTTTTCACCAACCACGCAGTCTAATAAAACCACATAAACTCCAATAAACAATTATAAACCTGAACCACTAATCCACAGTGCAACATTAGTAAACATAAAATCCCACAAGAAGAGACCACAATCAAAACAGCCCATGACAACTACAATCACATCCATGCAACAATGACAAAACGCAAACACAAAACCCTCCCAACAAACCAAAACGCAACATTATACGATACAAAACACCGAGAATAGAAAGTCAAAAAATCGAAATACCAACTAACACCTACAAACACATTCATGCAATCATAATCCGACACTCTTACACTGATCTAATTTTTTTCAACAAACTTACAACAAATTTTATTCACACAAACATGTAATTCGCAAACATATAATCCAAACTTAGGAATACATAACAACCAAACACCCATCAATATTATATACATATATCACCACCCATGCAACCACAATTCTGATCAACATTTGTATTTTATCAAAATTTTACAAATACCCAATCACAATAATCTTCTAAAAACATCATATAATCGAACAAACAACTTAAAACATTACACATTACACATATATATCAAAAAAACAAAACGCAAACAACATGAAAACAACACAATCCATAAAAACAACCGCCACCTAGCCTGTAAACTGTAAGTCAAAAAGACGCCAAAAAAAACATTGTAGACGACGCCTTTTACCACTCCAGTGAAAAAGGTGGCAAAACAAGGTGAGTAGACCTATGTTTTGCATGAAGTTTGGTAGAAACCGCCTATATATATCACCACTAACAAAAAAATGACATCGCATGCACTAAATGCATTTTCAAACACATCGTTTAACCCATAAACGACATCGTTTTAGGCCAAAGAACTCGCAAAAGGCCCAAGCGAGTCACAACTGACCTGGACCGATGTCAAAACGACATCGTTTTGGTAACTCCAAAATGTTGTCATTGCTTCACTATTGTATATAATGGAAATATTAGAGATGTAGGTAACTTTCAATATCATTTTGGATGCAAACTATGAATATGTTTGTTTTACTGATGACTTATTAGTTGTAAGTCGTGGTGATGTGGATTTAGTTAACATTATCAAGAAATCTATTGAAGAGTTAAGTTTACGTTATGGTCTTCTTCTTAGTTTCAATAAAAGCACATTAGTTTTTGGTGGTCTTAAGGAAGTTGAAGAGGTTAGTATTTTATCCATCCTTCCTTTTGTTAAGGGAAAGTTGTATATGAGATACTTTAGAGATCTTATTTTAACTAAAAGGCTAAGAATTAAGGACTGCAAATGTTTGATAGACAAGGTGAGAAATAGAGCATGCAATTAAAAAAACAAATGCTTGACATATGCTGGTAGATTGTAGTTAATAGGCTCTATATTAGCATTATTCAAGTTTATTGGTTTTTACATATGTAAAACGTGTTTAGAGAAGGATTTGGGATGGTTGTGTTGTTATGTTTCCTGTGTTGAAAGTTAAGGACTCGAAGAGATAATTGAGATCATGAAGCGCGGGTAACACTTAAACAAACCATCTTTCGAATGCGTGGATGTTACAAGTGAGATGATGTTGGACTTAATAACTGAGCCCCCTAATCTGTGCCTGGTAACCAGGGATCGTGCGGTATTAATGCTACTAGGGTTGGTGTTTTGTACTTGTAATGATAACTAGCTTGTAGTTGGCATTCCCAAGTGACGTATGGGTTTTTTAGGATAAGGCTGTAATAAATGCTTGCATGGGGAGTGGAAGAAAATCATTTTGACATGATTCAAATTTTGTATCTTCGGTTATATCGGCGGGTTCAAACTCGTTGCTTCGATTGCGTGTGATGTCATCCTGAACCTTAACTGCACGCGTGTCTAGTGGGTCGTTTGGAATACGCGCATGTTTGTGTTGTGTTGGCCCAATGGTTTTGAGCCAGTTGTTTTCCACTATCATTTTTTACTTCGCCAATAAATAGGGGTCAAACGGTAAGAAGTTATGTTTTTAACTTATTCCCTTTAACTTCCCCTCAAAATACTTTGTTTTCTCTGCATTTCAACCGGCGACGATTTCTTTGTTGAAGGTTTTTGTTCCTTGCTTGTGCACGTGAGAGAAGAAAAATGGCGAAACAAGGTTAGTAGCATTTTCCTCCCTCGTTAGTTTTTTTAAAACTATTGTGTTTTTATTCCCCACCTCTTTTTTGATTGCATGATGTCTTAGGGAGATCATGCCCTTATTCAAGATAACCACAGTTGGGTTAAATCTATGAAGTATAGTAACCTCACACACGATTATGAGTGGATTGCACCGTATACGCCTCGTATACATGCGGTCGTTGAGAGGGTGAGTCAGCCACCATCACGAAGTATGAAGAGATTGTAACATTAGGTTTCCTTTGCAACCTTTTGTCTTATGTATTCATGTTTTGCAAATGCATCCCTTTGGATATCAAATGGCGAATGCCTTTATCTTAGTATGTTTCAGGCCAAGTGTACCTCCCAGTTTACGTGTTTTGTGAAAACTGTTTTTGTTGTGAAAACATAGGTCGTGATACTCCGTAGAAAAGCGTTCTCATTGTAAAAATACTCTCTCTATTGTTACAACGAAAGTTTGTCACGTTCGTATAAGAACTGGGTATAAGTGGATGTAGATGAGGATATTTTGCCCTCTCAATACGTCAGGTGGAGTAATAGTGTGAACCTTGACTATGGGGATCCACCACCTATTCCTCCAAAACCTGAGCACGACTTGTTTAACCGCCTGGATGCTTGACTATTTATGGAAGGCTCATGTTGGAGGATGCGCTAGTCCAGGCTGGGCTTAACTAGTGTTGGCCGCTATGAATGCCCCTGTGTTGTATATAAATGGGTAGGGGGAGTTTGTTAGGAAGGTCATAGGCACTTGAACTTGGCTTTGACCATCTGTTCTCTAAGAAAGTGTTTGTATTAACCATGTTTGGATTGACAGAAAGGGGTGTTTGGTTCGTATTTCTAAGTCTGCAATTTATGCAGTATGCAAAGAAAGTAAAACTGAATTTGGAAGGAAAAGTAGTAACATATATCTGCAATACTCTATTAATCTGTCATACATACATACATAGTATTTATACAATATGAAAAGGCATGAGATGAATGGTTGTGATGGTTCAGGCAGAACCAACAGTTGCAACCTTTCATTATTAATTGTCATTAACTAACTTAACTAACTTATGTGTCTGTTTGGCCTTTGGCCCAAACTAGAATTCGTGCAGCCTTTATTCTTATGTACAATTAGGCCTGCAATTCTTATACTATACAGAAATTACATGTAACATAAGTCCTATGAAATTGTTTAATGAGATTTATGATCTTAGACCTCCAACAGAGTTGTTGTCTTCTCTATTGTGTCTTTGTTTAGCTTTCGTGGTTTGCTTCTAACCGTAAGCTTTTTATTCTTTTTGCAACTAAGGACATCTCTTCCTTACTTGTCGAATCTGATGATGAAGGTGTCGTCGAGATCTCCGAGCCAATCATTCCTCCTGTGAGTCCTTGCTTGTGATACGGTTAGGTGACCTAGATTTCGAGTTGGTAGAGTCAATTATATGTTGGTCTATTTTGGAGATTATAACAAGTACAAGGGAAATTTATGAAGGTTATAAAAGTAGGTGGAAATGTTTTACTCTAAATTTTGGTTTTGCTGGATGGAAATAGGCCTAGGTGGTACGTCGTATGTGCGTCACATTTGATCATTTGAATGTTTGAATAACCAGAATGTCACCACTAGATTTTATCACGTTCTAGGACAAAGACAATTTAGTAGGATTTAGGCAAGATTTGTTATGTGATATTATAGATAGGTATTGAATGCGGGTCAATGCGCATATATAACCCCAAATTATATATTATATATATATACTATATGTTTAGGTTAAAACTACGTCGTTTTGACGTAGTTGCTACAGTAACTGGCCTATTGGGCTCTCACTTTGGGCCGACCCATTTGACTTTTTTTAACTAGGCAACTTTATTATATATATATATATATATATATATACTATGTTTAAGGTTAACAACTACGTCGTTTTGACGTAAGTTGACTACTAGTAACGGCCCATCGGGCTTCTCACTTTGGGCGGCCATTTGCTTTTTATTTTTCGTTTTGACTTACTTGCTACAGTAAACAGGCCCATCGGGCTACCTATGGGCCGGACACCATTTTGACTTTTTTTTTAATCAGGCATACTTTAAAAAAAAATTCCGGTACAGACATAGAAAACAAAATTACAGAAGTACTTATTTATTTAGATAAAAAAATATCCGCGACATGGACCAAACACATAAGCCCATATAAAAAAAAAATATTAAACATGAGACCGAAAAAATAAATCCGCACAAATTAATATAAAAAAATTGCTCGGCACAAAATAGAAAAAAATATTACAAAAGTACTGATTTATTCAGATAAAAAAATACCCACGACATGACGCCTAACACATAAGCCCATATAAAAAAACAAACTATTAAACATGAGACCGGAAAAATAAACCCGCACAAAATAAAAAAAAAATAAAAAATTTAACGCCTCGCATCAACGCGCGAGCAATCATGCTTAACACATATTTACCAAAATCTCATAAAATTATATTAAAAAAATAACCCAAATAGCCGAAAAAAAAAACAAACCTTTAAACATGAGACCCAACAAATAAGCCCATATAAGAAAAAAAAAAACAAAGTATTAAACATGAGACCGAAAAAATAAAGCAAAAAAAAATAAAAAATTAACGTCTGCAACATCGCTCTCACGCTTGTTTAATACTATAAATGTTAAGTTAGATACTTGGATCTAGTGGGTAGATTCTGGTTCTATTGGACTGATCCAATTAATAAGATCAATATTTATCTGTGAGTGTGCGATTTTGTGAAGTATCTCCGTGCCATGCAATTTAAGTTAAATACAAGGTTATTTTCTTTGTTTGCGTCTTTAGCCTTAACTGAAATTGATCCTACTTACGGTGGAGTTTAGGAGAAATTGAGTTCATCGTTGTTGTGTTTCGCCTGATCCGACTAGATATTGATCACATTGGTTTGTGGTGGATAAAGCTTCATTATTTGTTGGTAAATCATCATCGCCATACGAAGTTTGGTTCTTGCTTGTTCGACTTATTACTTAAGGGGCATTTAATTTGCCTATTTGGATCACTTTGTTTATGTGTATTTTTTTTAATGAAAGAGTTCCTCTTTTGCGAAGTCTAATATTACTTAGTCTCCATGTCAAGTAAGCCACTTTTAACAGTCAGTGATTGGACCTAGGATTGTTTGGTGCCCATCCATTCGTTGAACGAGTATATATGTGGTTCTCGTAGGATTTTCATTTCTTAATTCTTCAATCTAGATATCCTGACTTATAACGATTTCAGATAAGACAATTTCACGATCTTGAGCCTCCCCTATTTGTTTGATAAAGGTCCTACTTTTTCAAATGGAAGTGGAAATAACATTCTTAGTAACAACTAAATTGAGAGGTAGTTTTTTTTTTGTAGTATCCAATAGGCTAAATTTGTGTAAACTCATAAAATCTTTTCACGTTATCAGACAGGCTCTAAACTCTAAAGTCTAAACTAATGGTGCACAAGATTTTCTATAGCTATAATTTAATTATGCTAGGTCCACAAAAGAGTACTATATGATATGGTGATGGATTATCCTTGATCTTTAAAATGAAAGATCAATCTTGGAGGAATTTGAAACATCGAGTGTTATCAAATTAAGTAATATAACAATTTATTTTGCTCTAACTATTTGACATGACGTATTACTTAAAAATCTAATATCCGACTCATCTTAGATGTTTTTATTGAAGGTTTTTGTTAGAGCATTGTTAGGTTTTGAATTTAGGATCAATAAGCAATAAAGTGTGTGTTTAGGTGTTGTGTGTGTTTATTCTAGAGAGAGAAAGAAGGAGGAGGAGGATTAGAGAAAAAATTAGAATGAGATTGGAAGACACTTATGAGACACTTAGAAGACACACCTCACAAATAAGGTGGCGGTGAGGTATTTATACCCATTTTACAAGAAGAGCAAGGAGCTCTTGTTTCATCGCTTTTGGCTATTTATCAGGTCTCGTGACTTTATTGAAGTCACAAGCCTATCACCTAACCTATTACACAATATTATTTCTCTATTTATTACAAGACTTTTATCTCAATAAGATCGTCACTTTTATGTTTCCTAACAATCTTCCCCCAAGGGACGATCATTGAGATCTCTCTTTGATTGCATTAATGATCATCACTTTCTATTTCTAACAATCTTCCCCTAAAGGATGATCATTGAGATCTCTCTTGTGACCTTGATCTTTAATCTTTAATGCTCGTTTGTCTTGAGTCTTGATGTATACTTTTTTTTTTTTTGAACGGCAAAAATTTATTAAACTAGCAAGGAGCTAGAAAACAATTACAAGGAAATAAATTGGGGAT
>BQNB010080985.1:0-11994 GCA_026074375.1 Tanacetum coccineum
CTATAAGACCAGGTCACATATCAATTTGGGGTTAAAAAGGATATGGGTAAGTTCTAGTGAAATGCCATACTTATCTCGGAAACACATCTCATGATCACATATTTAATTTTCTATGTATTGTTACTTTCTATGTACTAAATCGCGTCACGTATTTTAGGAGGTGCTTAGGAGTACTTCCCGCTCATTCAAGACTCATAATACTTCTGATTTACTTGTTCTTACAGTGAGTTCATAGACTCGCCTTTAAACTTTTAAACTGTATTTATAAACCCCGCGAGGGAGATACATGCTTGTTTTATAAACTGAACACAAGAAACTTTATGGTATGCTAGACCCGAATATGATATAAATTGCATGAGTTGCTATTGCCAAAAGACCCCACATCATGAACTGTTAATTGCCTATAATGGGTAAGCGCTAGTACAAGTAAATAGATCTATTGGGTTTGACAGCCCTGTCCGGGGGTATGAATCGAATCCTTTCGAGCACCCAGTCAACGGACAATTTGTATTTAGAAGTTAGGTATAAGGCAATAATACCTAGTTATGGGGCAACATGAATTACATACAAGATATGTGTTAACGTCAAGGCTTCGGTGTCATGAGCTCAATGCAATCAAGATTAATACATTGTATTCGTTGCAATGTATTCTGTTGAATTATACTTTGCAATACTGTCGTTGGCTGATCTTAAACCTTGTGGTCCACTATTGAACATTACTTGATTTATTGAAACATTACTTGGATTTCGAAAACCATACTTTTGAATGTGGTAACGCTACTTTTCTTACAGAAATATTTCTTGAATTATTTCAATACTGCTTTTATTTAAACCTATTAATTCACCAACATTATTGTTGACGTTTTTGCATGTATTTTCTCAGGTTTTTATATTGCTAGCTGAGCATGGGAGCATTTGGATGCGCGGATATCAAAACTTTAAAGGCTTGGTTTTTCTTCACATTCGATAATCATTTTTCTTTAAATATACAAATGAGTCATGTTTGAACTCTTGTAACGTTTGTTAAAAAGAAAATTATTGGGACCTAAATTTACTCTGATTTATTTAAATCGAATGTGACATTTTATCAAACGTCTCTTTTGAGGTCGTTTACTGTAACTTGTACATTATACTATGAAGTAGCACCCCAAAGTGGTATCCCGCTGCGTTGTGATTTTATGGGGGTGTTACAGAGTGGTATCAGAGCACTCGTTATAGCGAACTAGGTCGTTACCTTTTTCATACTCAATGAGCATAGCATGTAGTTCACCAATTGTCTTCCCCATGTTATGCTTATTGTAGTGAGGCCATTCAAGATTAAACCAACACTAAACTCTTGTGGAAGCACATAACCAAGACATTCCAGTTCCACATAATTCTTCATCTAATGACATAATGGCCCAACTGGTTTTCCCTCATCCTGTTTGCAAGCATGGAAAGTTTGGATCATGTCAAACCACTCCACTCCAGCTTGTTTTCTCAGAACCCGGATTTAAGCCTCCTGCAGCATTTCATAACGTGAGAATTTTTTGAATGTGTCTTTAAAGTTCAAGAGTCATACTTCCGAGCATAAGACAAGCCACCTCATTATGAATCATATACCGCATTCCACTATACAAGTACTCAGAATCGGTAGGTGAAGCAAGAGAAATAGGCTGTTTAAAGATAAACAATTTCCTTTTAACTCTCAAGACCATCTTAAGTTGACGAAACCAGTCATTGAAATTATTTCCAGAAATTTCAAACATCGACCTGAAAGCCGAATGGTTTATGTTTTAGACAGGTTATTTTGAGCAGGTAATGCCATTTGAAAAAACATAAAAGTTCAAGAATTAGTATTTTGGATAATACTCCTTGAAGAAAATTAATTATCCTTGTTTATTAATTTTCTAAGGTTAGGACCCAACTTGACATACCCCACCACATCAGTTGATCTGCTAGTGATGGTGCATTCAAAAGGTAATCAATTATTGATAATTCACAACTATTGCAATTCCTAAACCGAGTGGGACTTACTTTATTACAATAATATCTAGTAAGCATGTTTCATCCCATATATGCCTCGTGTTAACACGTCTAACCACAACAACGCTAAGTCATCCAATTTCAAAACAGTAATTATGTAACACTCATCGTCTCACGGAAAAGCGTATAATTTATTTGTGATTGTAAATCTACACACGTCTCATGCATAGGTAAAGAGCAATCTACAAGTGTTTTTACAAATTGGATGGCAAAAACTTAGTTGGAAAAGGGTATTTTATTTGACGTGTCAAATATGTACGAAGAAGCATGGATACATCTTCGTAACATTTATTTTAATAAAAACTTTTACTCAATTAAGTTATTATTACGGTATCACCTTTTATCATCGTATCTTATACATAAATAGTGAGACCTTAAAATTGACGATTCAACGTGTTTCCAAATTTAAAGAGTTGTGTCTTTTTTTTAAAATAACATTGTAGTGACATGCCATGGTTCACGGTAACTCCAATCGAATGCACAAAGAAGCGGAAAATCAAGTCAGCGCAAAGCGTATTAAAAACCTGAAATTCTTTAGGAATGTTAACCACTCCGCCTTAAACTTCTCTTATAGTTTGTTCTAGTGGATGAGCCGTACTTCCCATGCGTCCATAGCGTTTGGTTTTATTAAAAAACTTTAATTTTGGAAACACATTATGAACTATAAATTGCTAGTCTATACATGGAAGATTTTATATCAGATGTAAGCCGAATCCACTTTTGACTTTTTGCAATATATAGTCCATAATAAATCTTATTTTGATAATCATTAGTCATGTTTATATTTGTTTTCCAAAAAACCCTTTTATTTTCTCACAAGTCAAGAACTTAAAATAGAACATATAAACATCAACTAAACTAAATAACATTTATTTAAACATACTTAACAATTAAGGCATGCAAACGTTAAATATGATCCTAATTATCTAATAATTAAAACATGCATATATTCATATAAGGCTCTTTCGTCCTATAAACTCCGGCCACATCCATCGACAAAATCGATTGCGTAAGCCTTATACAAATATACACCACATAGCACATAAATCTTTTAACTAATTAACAAGATTTAAATATCTAATATCAATCCATGATAAATTTGCATGATTTTATCATGGATCTTTATTAACAATTAACTAAAACTTTGAACAATTAACAATTAATTAAGTTTATATAAAATTGCATACAACCTAGATCTCGTATAATTAATTTTATTATCCTGCAAGATCAAATCTTTTTAACAAAAAACACCCACCGGGGCATTAAAATTAATCATGAAACCCTAATTTGTCCAATTTATTCCTTATAATTAAAGATTCTACACGATGGCTCGTGATGCCACTGTTGGGTTTTAAGATCTAATTAACTAATTAATTAACACGAGTACGCAAAGTTAATGTTGTTGAGGGTATTTTCATAAATACTTCGATTAAGGGTTTTAATCAGTCATTTAATCGATTTCATACTTTCGTAAACTCTCTAATCACAAACCCTAACTCAATTTTATCATTCATCATCAAAACCCAACACAAATGACGGATCTTAAAGTTTTCAGATACTCATAACTTGGTTCGCATTTTTGTCTATAACTCACAGAGAAAGTGATGAGTTTGAACAATTGTGGATTTATGAGAGAATGCACACCTTAAGATATGCATTAACGGTTATCCCATATATATATCTCTTGCATGAACAATTCTGGTCTACTTGGGTGGTAAAACTATCAATGGGGAAGTTCAGAGCTTGCATGCTTCTAGTGATGGCACAGAAAGATAATATATCTGAAGCCATCTGTGAGAAGAGATCTTTAATCTAGAAGATGAGGGAAGGTATTGATTGTTTACCAAAAACTCTACCATTTTTTTGACAACTTTCATTGATGGGATATGAGAAAAATTTCACAGAAGTCACTTTTTATAAGCTTTCTTCTCTCAAAATTGTAAATTTCGTTATACATTCTACAATATCTAAGTACAATGACTGCTACATGGAATGAATTTAGTAGCACTATTGGCTCTGCTATTATTTTTGTTAGAAACAAAATTTAAAGGTCAACTTTTTCAAAGTTCATTTTTGACGGTTTATGATCAGAAAATTGGATAAAAAAATTTTGGTGTGTCTTTTGTGGAAATTTTTGATGTATCCAAGGTTTGATACAAGTGGTGGGTTTTTTGAAATAACAACTTGATGGATCGGCTGTCAACTCATAAGGTGAATTTATAATGCAACCTCTCATACTAAGAAGATTTTTGGAAAATGACGAAGGGTAGGAAAAGTTTTTCTGGTATAGAGTAACCCTTTAATTCTATCATTGGTGGTGCTCAACACAATCACAATTGGGTGTGGAAGGTTCAGCAAAATCCAACTGTGCTCCCCATTCACACACCACCATTATTCAACCATCTAACTAAAACCACAAAAGACACAAAAACCTAGGAAAGCCTAAAAGAAAGGGTCACTAGGTATCTCAGCCTAGTGTCAATAGTAAACAATGTTGCCAGTAAGGCTGTCCATAGGAGATGGGTGATAGTTTGGTAAGGGATGCACTACTGCTTCTAGCATCTAGAAGCAGAGCAACGAAGTAGGTAAATAATAAGGAACCGCGATCCAGGCAACGCCTAATGAATCTAGTTCCCTAATTAAACTACTTCAACGTGGTTTGGTCCCAAATGCTAAGAAAAGAAAACCATGGGGGATACTATTGCTCAAAATAGGTTTTAAGAATGTATCTAAACTTTACTAATGATTTTACTGGCTCGCAAGAAGGTAACTCACTTTAAAGTGACGAGGATAGATTCTTAAACTTGATGAAAAATGATGGCATTATGTACACTTTTACAATCCAGAGTTCTTGATTGGAGAAGACAAAAGACCACCTCAAGCTAAGGTGACCTAGATAATTCAACAAATAACGTTCTGATTCCATTGGATAGTTGGACAAGTGGACTACTAGTGTATAGATTTTCATTAAGCGGTAAGTGGGTAAAGTCTCTATGAGATAGGGTTTAACATGATCACCATTGCTTTAATCCCTAAGATAGATTATAATCAGCAAATAAGGATGCTTTATGCGGATGGTTTAATTGTGACAGATCTAACGTGTCTAGGTCTTAGGATGATGTAATTCCTAAGTCTTAAGAATGATATGCCACCTCGAGAGAAGAAATCATTGCACTTAATAAACAAAGCAACGTTCTAATTAGATTAATAATGGTTAATACAGTTTTCTTATATAATGTTCGACTGTTCTTTTATCTTTTGTTAATAAGCTTGTGTGGGTAACAGTTTCTTGAATTGATTGTAGTCACCAACCAAACCGTGCCAGACTCTCAGGCTGAAAACCCCCCTTTTCCATTAGAATTAGGATTTAGACTGACATAGGTTTAACATAGGATTAGAATAAGAATTAACATAGATTAGATAACCAAGATATTAATTAAATTGATAGATTTAACCTGGCTCTCAGTGATCGACACCCTACTTACCACGAAACTACTACCAATCGGGTACACTGCCCGTTAAAGTGTTATTTTTAGTTGAGTCGGCAAAATATAAATTTAAAACTTGAATCATATAAAAAACAACCCTACACTACAACACATCATCCATTAATAATTCTTCTTAATATTAAAGATTAGATTCCGCATAATCTTTAATACACTCAAACACAGTTTCTACTATAGTTGTGTTACATTTATCTAATATAACTAAACCTTATACAAGCTAAGAAATTCAATCTATTAAAGTGGGATCAACAATTAGGTTTAGTGAGAGTACACCAATGTTGTAGGTAGTGGACCAAATTGGCTATTTGATATTAATGCACTAACAAGAACAATGAATTATGAGCCAATTGTTGCAGGTACACAGTCTAATGGTTTTGTAGGTACAAAAGCAAGTGATAATGCAGGTCAAGCTAGAAAGGAGACAGAACCTGTCAAAGATTAGATTTTGCTACCATTATGGACTGCTGATCTACCATTTTCTCAAGATCCAAAGAGTTCTCATGATGATGAATCCAAACCTTCAAGTGATGTTGAAAAGAAGGTTGATAAGATCCAAGAAAAGAAAGTGAATGTAATGATCAAGAGAAGGAAGATAATGTTAACAACACTAACAATGTTAATGTTGCTAGCACAAATGAAGTTAATGCTATTGGTGCAAAAACAAACATTGAACTTCCAGTTGATCTAAATATGTCTGCTTTAGAAGATTATAGCATATTTGAATTCTCAAGTGATGATTAAGATGATGGTGCAGAGGCTAACATGAACAATTTGGATACGACAATCCAAGTCAGTCCTAATCTAACTACAAGAATTCATAAAGATCATCCTCTTGATCAAGTGATTGGAGATTTGCAATCAGCTACACAAACAAGAAAGATGTCAAAGAATTTGAAGGAACATGGGTTTGTTAGTACTATTCAGCAAAGAACAAACCATAAAGACCTTCAAAACTGCTTGTTTGCTTGCTTTTTATCAGGCTATGCAGTAAGAGCTTCTATATTTCAAGTTACAAGAAGTTTGGACTTTGGTGGCTTTACCAAATAGAAAAAGGGCTATAGGCACTAAATGGGTTTTCAGGAATAAAAAGGATGATAGGGGAATTGTGATAAGAAATGAAACAAGATTGATTGCTCAATGGTACACACAAGAAGAAGGGATTAACTATGATGAAGTCTTTGCCCCTGTTGCAAGAATTGAAGCAATTAAGCTATTTTTAGCTTATTCTACTGCTAGAGGAAGTTACTACTGGTATTGGAAGGTAAGATTGCTCAGAGACTTAGAAGAAAAACTGCTAAGTAGTTAGTACTGCTAGTACAAAAGTTACTACTGTTAGTACAAAGTTAATGCTGCTGAAGGAATTAATGTTGCTAGTAAAGAAGTTAGTACTGCTGAGTTAGTTAGTACTGCTTATGTGATTTGTATGAGTTATTTTGGTAAAAGATATGTATAAGTTATTTGTTTAGAAGATTATGATTACTTAGGAAAGTATTGTAAGACGTATTGGATTCCTTGGTGTATAAAAGGAGGTCCTAGGGCATAGAGTTTGATATCTCAATCAAAAAGCACCAAAATACAAAGTCGTATAGTTCATAGATTCAAGGTCTTTGTAACCCTAATACTTTGAGAGTATTCGTATTATTTGCTTAATAATATTGGAGCTTTTATTGTTTGTTGAATTATATGTTCTTAGTTTTACTGTTTCATTAAAAAATCTTCTTAATATTAAAGATTAGATTCTGCATAATCTTTAATACACTCAAACACAATTTCTACTATAGTTGTGTTAGATTTATCTAATATAACTAAACCTTATACAAGCTAAAGAATTCGATCTATTGAAGTGGGATCAACAGAATAGGGAGTGATTCAAGCACCTTACCTTGTGATTAGGTTTTGAAAGAGACGCAATATATGTATCTAAGAATCGATCCCTAAATTTTACCGCGGTTCTTTTGTTTGATTAAGAGTGTAAAAAGTATGTGTGAAAAGTCAATCCGGCGTATGAGTTGGGTTTTTATACCCAAACTCGATACGCCGTATTGGTTTTTGTCTAGTACGCCATATTAGGTAAAGTTCTTGACTTAGTCAACTCAGGTTAAAAACAGTGGATACGACGTATAAGTGTTCAACCAATACGCCGTATTCATTCTTGGAGACCAATTTTTTCACTAATTTTAACAAAGTAAAGAAAAACATACCTTGGCCTTCGTAATTTCTTTTGTAAACACCATCCTTATAAAACCGCTTAGGGTCGAAGGGAATGCCAAACGGCACATAGAGATTTTTAATTATGAAAATCAATGGCTTCCCTTTGTGAAAACTTATACGACTTATCACTGTAGTGATTAGAATAAAATTACTTATTTCATAAAGTTCTCTTATTTTGTTGTGATTTGTCTCTAAGCATTCATCAGACTCAACTGTTGTGGTGTTATTGCTTATGCAAACAACACTATCCATTGGTTTGATATCAACGTTTTCCGAACATAATTTAGTTTTGATTTCAACATGGTCATTTACCGGTTGCGGTTTCAAATCATTGACAGGAATATAAGAAAACGAATTCTTGTCGCATATAAAAGTATAATCTTCGTCGTTGGAATTAGAAAATGATATACTAAAATCAATGTCAGCTTTAATCACATTGTAAATACTTACAGATGGTTTGGAAGGAATGTTCTCATTTGATGTTAATGCATCATTGTAGACGATGGCTGGGTAATCTGCTTCAAAATCTGTAAAAAAATCAAGATTTTCACAATAAGACTTATCATACGTAGCAGTTTCCCAGTTAAGCGTCTATCCACGTCTTTGAGCTTTTTCAGCTTGAAGTTTGATGTATTCTTCCATAGTGATGTTTGGATCGTCCATCATCAACCTGACTGAAATCTCAATACGAAAACAGAAACAAATACGGTAAAAACAAACAAGCAAGAAAGCACACAGAAAAACTAATCTAATTTACACTAATCCCAGGGGTTAAGTTAATCTAAGGTTAAAAACCAAAATATTAAATAAAAATAAAGATTTACAATTTCACTCCTCGGTAACGGCACCAAAAACTTGATTGTGTCGTTGGGAGTAGGTATTTTATTATGTTAAAGTTTTACATTTATATTTTGCCGACTTTACCTAAAACAACACTTTAACGGGCAGTGTACCTGATTGGATGTAGTTTTGTTGGTAAGTAGGGTGTCAATCACTAAGAGTGAGAACGTTAATCTTTAGTTCTATCAGTATTTTGGTTAACTAAGCTAAGTTAATTTAAACTATGTTAATTCTATTCTATGTTAAACATATGCTAAACCTATGTTAGTCCTAATTCTAATAGATAAAGGGGGGTTTTCAGTCTGAAAGACTGGCACAGGTTTTGTGGTAACTTAGATCAATTTAAAACACAATAACACACGCAAGTAGAGAAACAAAAGATAGAAGAGCAGTCTAGCCAAATATAAGAAAATTATATTAACCATGATTAATCCAATGAAAACTTTGGTTTGTTTATTTAGTATAATGGGTGCTTATCTCGAGGCGGCATATCATTCCAAGATTTAGGCGGTACTTCTTCCCAAATCGTAGAAACGTAGAATTCTGTCACAATTAAATGTATCCGCATAAAGCATCCTATTTGCTGATTATAATCTATCTTAGGAGATTAATAATGATGTTCTTATTAAAATCCTAGCCCATTGGGACTTTACCCACTTATTGCTAAATGGCTCTTTATATACTAGTAGTCTACTTTCTGAGTCTTTACCAATTGAATAAGAACGTACTTGTTGATCCCAGAGTCACCTGCTGGTCCAACTAAGCTCACTAATCTAAAGGTAAAGATTGGTTAATATTTGTGATCCTATGATTCTAGATATATAAATTGCGAATGTGGAGAGCTATCCCGGCATCTAGCTAGCGAGATATTTTGCAATATTAGATCCAGTTGAATGATGGGTCGCATACTTAAGAACGTAAACAAGCATAAATTGATAAACATAAACAAGCAATCAACGATAAATTAAGTAGTCTATATAAACAAACCAAACATTTAAATCTTCATAATCATGGCTAATACCCAAGGGTATTAGCCCTTAATCATTGTGATCAATACAAAAGTAATAATTCAACTAAGGTAAACTAACCGAGTTAAACGAATGATACTAAAAATTGAACGATTACTAGAGTATAGGATATTACAAGGTGTTTCCTATGGATTTAATTGCTTTGCTTGACCTCTTCGGCTCTTCTTGTCTTTTGAAAAATGACTTTTATGGTTAGGGTATCAAAAATATGATCAAGCACACCTAAAACTTGTTTTTAGGTCTTCTATTTATAATGTCTGGAATTTGGTCGATACGGCGTATTGGTTGAGGTCAATATAGCATATTGAGAGTTTCTTGGAGTAGGGACCACGTTTGATATCTTTCAGAATATTTTATTACTATATCTCGGATAAGGTGTATAGAGGTCTTCTAGATATGGCGTATTAGACTTTGATGCTTCGTGGTTTCTTATGAAGTGCAGGCATAGATACGCCGTTTCTTCCTTGATGGATACGGCGTATTGGATGTCAGAACAGTATTCTTCATATTTCTTCGTTTAAGCTCCAGAATGCGTGCCTTTTAACTAATCTTCACAAGTACTCCATAATTACCGCAAATCTCAAATATAGACTATTAAGTACCAATTCTTGTAATAATTATGCAAAATGGGTTATTTACATGGGATAAATAATGCTATAAAAGTGACGTTATTTGATGTCATCAGTGCTCAAACGAACTACGTATAAAGACATTTAGTGAAATGCTACCCTTGAAAATTAATGATGAACAACCATTATTATGACTCAAATTTATGATTAGCGAAACCTAGGAAAATGATGCACTCGCGAAACCTTTTTATGAAAGTGGTTCAAAATATTTAAGTAATTACTTACCGAGTCATTTAGACAACCTTTCCTATTAGAAACTTTTGCCACTAAACATTGCCAAAAAGTTTCGTCGACTTTAAAGCCAGTACCGCAAGGAAAACGATAACCTGGGTTCTGGGCTTGATTGAATAAATCCAAAATTTCTTTAGAAACGTGTATTCTTGTCTTGGTCTCTTTGGAATCTCTTGTAACGTCCTGGAAAAGAATTAGGGGGTGCTTGGTTAAAATAATGGATTGGAAAAGGGAATGATAATGGTACTGTAAAGGAATGCAATCACTATTATCATTGTATTGGTGTTGCTTGGTTATATTCAGGAATAAGTGTAGAAACTAGAAGGGTGGATTGAATAGTTTTTACCATTTTAAAATAAACCTTAGATTATTGACTTATGTGAACTCAAGAGATATACACAGGTGTATATGATAGCGATGCGATAAGTAAATAAGTAATCTACAAAATATAAACAAGTAAAGATAAGAAAGATCAAACTGATGACATAATGACTTATAGTGGTTCGGCTACGAAGCTCCTCTTTGCCCTACTCCACTCCCCAAGTACCCAACTTGAGAGTTATCTTCACTATGTCAACAAGCTCCCTTTAGGCGGAGAAAACCGTACACGTCGCTTACACTTTTTCCGGTACTAAGCTAAATAGAGAGTTCTACTCCGAGATAGAACCAATCTAACACACTATGTATTTTGTGGCCTAAATACTAACCTATCATACACGTATGATACACACAACACACAACACAAGATATAGAAGATAAATGATTATCACAAACGTGATGACACAACTAAACTATTAACACTTGAAGCTTGACGTCTTCTGTAAAACCCGCATGAAAAATACCATGAAATTTAAAATTTTAATAAATAATAAAATCTTACACGTAAACGCATGAAATTAATATATCACGACAAGTATTATTCAAGAAATGTGAATAATTTTACGAAAAGCACGAATACACGAGAATACTAAATTTATCACGAAAAATAAAAGTCATATATCTTTCTTTTTGGGCCTAGCCGGCGCCCCATGCACCAAGAAAAACAAAGCCAAGTTATTTAATAATGGCCCAAGCCCAAAGTCTCACTATATTATCTCCTTTAAGTATCAAATCATTTTAAAAAAAAAATAAGAAACCCTAGCTCTCTATAACTTTCGGCCTGCACCTCAAGGAAGAAACCAAGGAGAAATTTTGATCTTTGTTCGTGATTCTAATATTCTCAGTCATTCTTGATTGATCCTTGATCAATCCTCGTAATTGGTATTTCGTAAAACCTTTTTCTATTTCGTTCTCTTGAATACTTTCATGCATGAAAAATAATATCATGAAATAATAAAAGTATGAAATAATGACACAAGAATGAATGAATAATTATGATGTTTAATATATGTTAACACGTTGCGTGATAAATTAATCGATTGGGACAAGGTCTCGGCTTTACCTCAACCTTCAATAATAACATGTGCCGAGCCCCAAGGGGTCTCGGCTTGGCTTAGTTTGGCCACAAGCCCACTCGAACACACA
>BQNB010080985.1:16585-29758 GCA_026074375.1 Tanacetum coccineum
CTATATGTCAGCATCGTGCTCTCGTTCTATCTTGTTCCCAGCCATTTTGTACTGAAAGTTAAGAAACTGATCACATTATTAGAGAAGAGGAATGAATTTAGGAATGCATTACACTATTAAACTAAGTCATCGATGTAGGGTTTCACTTATGGTTCACCCACAAACGACTACAAGGTTGCTTGAAGGTTGAAGATACGCAAGTGTTTTGCACATTTAAAAGTAAAGCTTTTGAAGAAACCTAGCTATCTACTTTGGGACTTAGGCTAGAGAGGCCCAACCTATGGAGATTTCATACTTAACTTAAGTCACATAACAAGCTAATATCAAAAAAAGTTTTTTCATCCCTTTTGATTCCCTCGCAGTTAAAGTCTCGGGATTTTACTATTTTTTGATGTTATGTATTTCTTTTTCTTGACTCTATTATACTTTAAGTTTCTAGCGCCTTGCTAGTCTCTTTTTTATATATATTCCATCTTTGCCGTTAAAAAAAAACTTTAGCTTTTAAACTTTAATGTGCGAGTTAATTTTTTTTTCGATCTTTTAATATATAATTAGGATAACTAGTCAAAATCTTCAACATAAAGTAAGTTATACGTAGGCTTTGTTTGGCAACAAGCGTTTTGGAGCGTTTTAGAGCGACAAGCGATAAACATTTTAGATGAAAAGCTTGTTTGGCAACACCTCAACAAACGTTTGAATATTGTTTAACCGCTCCAATCTTAAATGCTTCTTGAAGAAGCATTTCGGAACTGCTCAAAGCGGTTTGTCATAAAATTACATTTATGCCCTCAAATATGAAATTTATAATTTCTTTAATTAGGTTATATGACTTTTTTCGTAATTTTATATTTTTTAATTACAGCTTACAGCTATATTACCAAACATCTTTTTTAAACAAACAGTTACTACTTACTGCTCCTGCTTACTGCTTTTGCTTATTGCTCCTGCTACTGCTACGTGCCGCCAAACATACCCGTAAATGTTCAGGCATTTTTGGTGACGTGTTTTGAAACAAGGAAAAATCTCCAGTTAGCATACATTTTTTTTTTGTTACCCTGCTTATTTGACAAATTAGTTAACAACATCGAAATTTGTCAATATTTGAGTATAATTTATGGCATGTGATATATTTTGAACGGTTATATTAGTTATCGACTCTAAATTTGAAAAATAATAATCATTAAGAACAGGCCCGTCCCTAAATTTTTGAAAATTTTGTAAGCCCTGGATGCAATTAAATAATGAGTTTTTTTAAGAATGACAGTTATGTATAAAGCGTCATCGTTTATAAAATATAATGCAAATTTGTTATCTAAGTGTTTTACATATTACTCATTTAGATATTTTCTAGTTTAAATACTTTTTTTTTCGAGAAAAATATTTATCAAACGCATATAATTGTTAATGAGACAAATTTTGAGGCACCTAAAATTTTGAAGTGTCTATGCGGTCGTCTACTTCGCAGATCTTTAAAGACAGCTCTGATTATGAATCACCACAATAAGTGTAATAACCAAAGAGGATAAAAAATTGATTACCAAAATGAAAATTTTCAATAAAATTCGTTGTTATTTTATGATATTAAAACAAAATATAAAAACCGGTTAGAATAAAATACAACGATACATGTCAAGTATAACGTTGGTCTTTAAAATAATATAATACCATATTTCCTTTTCTATTGTCGGCGGAGCATAGAGAAAAAACATTGCATGAAACTTAATCTCAGCCATCGAAATGTTCTTCATATTAAATCTCAACCATTGAAAATAAAAGATGCTTATATTATAGCTATTAACAAAGTAGAGCAAAAAGTGATACACTTGAAGATATGATATATTAAGATACAGTAACAAACTAGAGGAAAAGGTGGATCTTATCACTCAAGGGACGGCAACAAACTAACGAATATTATATTAATTTCTAACTAAATGAAATAATTTTGGCGGGCGAAGAAACTATGTACATGCTTATAAATACAATCTCTTACATTTCACAAGACATTCAAGAAAACTATTTAAACAACCAAAACGGTGGGGGTATACGTCATATGCTTTATATTTCATCAATTATATTGCAAAGTATTACGGTATTTTTAACAGTTCATGTCTTGCATTTACACAGATGAACAAATCAAACAATGCTTTCATTATCTAGGCAACAAAAAACGTGTTAACTGACATTACGAAAAGGATATTCAATGAAGAAATCAAGGTAAAATTCATGTCTACACTTTTTCAGTTTTATACTTTAACATCTTACGCCAATTTCTACTACTTTTATAAAGACCAAACATTTTATTCTTCCTTCGCATAGCAAGCTGGGAACAATGTCAATATTGATACCCATGAAGTAATATTCATTTCTACATTTTTTTTCAGTTTTGATATTCAACAAAATCATATTCATATTTGAAGGCCTAACGTTGTTTCCCATCTTTAAACAGCAGCATGACAGACCACAACGTGAAAGTGAATATCAATTCCATGCTTGATGAGTTGATTGCCCATCTAAGAAGGAAAAAATGAGGCAAACTCGACAACATGAAAAAATAATATGTATTACTGTACTTAAATCCAAAACCAATATAAAATAATATGTATTTTATGAGCCGTTCAAAAAAATGTATTTTATGATTTTTTTTTAATTTTAATTTTTTATTTATATGCAGGAAATAGAATTGGATGATGTTTTGTCAATGGCTCATATGTAGAGGAAGAAAAGAAACCAAGATTATTTAATGCGATGGTGATTGGAATTGACTTTTTTAATGGTTGAAATTCATAAAAGGTTTTATGTGCTTCTACAATATTGAGCATAAACGCTTTTAGTAATTACTTGTGCGTAGTCTTTTAAATTCATCATAAGATGTTTGTTTTCATAAGGTTATTTGCATTTTCAATTTAAATCACTCTAGCTACACTTAATGGGTTTCATTGTTTCAAACATTTTATTTTAGTACTTTGATATTAATATTTAGATTTATACTTTCTTTAAACAACTAGAACCATCTCCACTTTCAAATCGTTAGTTTTTTTTTGTGTTGATGTGTGGTTTTTTTAGCTATTTATTTATAAAGTAAATAAAGTTACATGCTTTGTAAATTATTGAATCGATAAACCCGGGCAACGCACGGGTATTGTACTAGTTACTATTTAGTTATTGAGGATCTAAGAGCATAATGTATCATAAAATGTAATTTCTTATTTTTAGTTTCCACCTCAACATTAGGCGTGTTCAATAAACATGAGAAACCATCAAACCGAGTCGAACCGCTCAATCCAAAACCAGAAAAACCGATCAAAAAAACCCGCTTATCCTGTTCAGTTACGGTTTCTATTTTTAGGAACTATAACCTCTTTCTCTTTTCATAACATCACTATTTACCACATCTTATCAATAAGAGTTGGGGTCTTTTCACACAACAACAACAACAACACTAACCCAATCTTGTTGGGATATGTCCATATCACAAATAATATATGTTCGAAAATTACGTGAGCCTATGTTGTCACACGCGTAAATACGCAGAAACAATTAATGTAATTAATATATTATATATAGTATATTAATTATATTTGTGGAAATCGTAGAATACCAATTGTGGAAATCGTAGAGGGGAGCGAAGGTGAATACGTTTCCATTTAAAAACTGAAAATATTTCGTATCAAATTATCAATTAAGTTAGATGTAATATTATAAGTGTGAATAATGCATCTATATCCACAAGAACATGTCGTAGCAATATAAGCAACAATCAACAAATATATAGATCTAATGCAAATATAAATGTAGGGCGATAAGGTAAATAAAGATGTAAAGCGAAAAATAAAAGAAAGTGCAAACCGAACGCGATGATTTATATTGGTTTGGTCACGAAGCACCTCTTCGCCCTACTCCACTCCCCGAGTACCCAACTCGAGAGTTACTTCACTAGTCAATAAGCTCCCTTTAAGCGGAGAAAACCGAACACAACTAAGCTTACACCGATTTCCGACACTAAGCCAAATGTCGAGTTCTAATTCTAGCTAGAACCAATCTATCACAACTAACCACACTACTTCACAACTTCTCTTCACCACACAACTTCACTTCGCTTCACGACTTCATTTCACTTCACGGCTTCACTTCACTTCACGACTTCACTTCACTTCACAACTTCTCTACACTTCACAACTTCATTACACTTCACCTAGACACTAACAAGATCACCCCGATCTATCTAAAGTTCCTATGATCACCAAGATCTAACAACTACACACACCATGATCACCACGATCTAACTATTACACATGTTTGGAATACATGGACTTGATCTATACATTGTGAATGTAAGACATGTCACGAATGCACTAACTAACCTACATAACTTGGTATCTTAGATAACAAAAGTTCTTCTCATGCACTTGGAGGAATAAGCTTGAATCACTTGGAAACAAATGCTTAAGATTAAATGAACAAATGATTAAAAGGAGAGTATAAACTGATTTAAAACAGAAAGAAAGTGTGTGCAAAAGGTGAGAAAATCAGTGGGGAATAGTCCAGTATTTATAGGCACACTGAACTGCCTTTTTGTCTGGGCGGTCCCCTTAATTAGGGTGTCGGCCCCCTTAATTATTAAGGGGGCCGCCCAGCCCAGATGCTCCATTTTTTGTCTTTTTTGAGAAGGTGTTTTCTGGAACATTTTTAGCCATTTTTAGGTAGAAAAATTGAATTCAAAGTATTTATTTGAATAAAATATTTCTTTTAAATCTAAAAATATTTTGTAAAAGATATAAAAATGTTTGTGACATTTTTATAAAAATGTGAGGTTGAATAAAAATCCCTTTGATCATAAAATAAATTAAGCATTTATTTATTCATACCTTAAGTGATTTACATCGGGTACAAACTTCGTTAAAGCAGTCTTGAGACGTCGAGAGATGTTGTCGTATGAATGCATTGAAGATTTTTGATCACGAGTAACTTAAGCACTTTACGTTATGTGTTATAAGTTACATGTTTGTCATCACCTAAACATAAAGAGAATGTATAGATTAAACATCATAATATTTCTACCAACAATCTTCCCATTTTTGATGATGACAAAATATGTAAACTATAACTCATAGTAAAATGTATAAGTTATTTGTTTACACTTTTTCTCCCTCTTTTGTCGAAGCAAAAAGGTGGACTCTTTGGCGAGACATATACTGCACTTCAAACCTTGAACCAAAGAGGCGAGCTTGCATCATCCCAGTGAAGTATTGCCCCTATCAACCCCGTTTAATCATCCCAAGATATCTACTTTGACACTCGAAAACCCCTTAGCTCATTGCACTCCTATGAAACTTGCATTCCATGTATATAGACTCTAGCCGATCCATGAATCAAATTTGTTGCAAACTTTTAACCCTTGATCATCTATTGAGCTATGCTCTAACTACTACTGCTGATGTCCCTATTGTGTATCTATAACAATTCTGGAGGACAGTTAGCAAAGTACTGAAGACACGATCAAGTTCATGCTGGATATTGAGGAATTTACCTACACAGTGGATATGTTTCGAGTCACTCTTCATTTTCCAGTGGAAACTCCAGAAAATCTATTTGTTGCACCGATCAAGACTCAGACTATTGAAGCTTTCATGAACCGAGTTGGCTATCAAGGTGTGGTTGATAAAGCGAGTGCCTTCTATACGAAGAATCTAGCTCAACCATGGCAAACAATGTTCAAGGTGTTCAACCGCTGCTTAACAACAAGAACATCTGGACACGATCAGACAAAGATCAACATTCTCTAATTGTTTCATGATGTGATCAACCAAACAAATGTTGATTATGCTGCTCTTCTATGGTGGGATTTCATGCACAATGTGTTTTAGAAGAAGGAAGCTATCCAGTATCCTCGATTCATCAAGCTCATAATTGTTGATTTGATGAAGAAATTCCCAAACATTCCTCAAAGGATTGATGAGGATTATCATTCCATCAAAGATGATATTCCATTGGTTAGTGTGTATACTACTAGGAATGTGCTTGTACGAGGGATGCTGATTCCGAATAAATTCCTGACTGAGGACAAAGAACCTTAGCACCTTTAACAGGATGCTTAAACATGTTCATTACAAACATTTTTAGAGTCAGAGTTCCTTTTATTCAAACTAGATTTAACTTTCCTAGATTAGACTTCTACTTTATTCTTCTCATTACTACTTGGTGTTCACGAAATCCTATCATTCTTTGTATTGCCTGAAGGCTTTGATCCGCTAGCACTAGTAGAAGGGTTTACTCCTGTAGAAGACAAGAAAGGTCTGTTAGATGCTTTGGGAGTGTTGTCTGATGATGTGACCGTGTCAGCAAATCAAACTTTTTTCTTTTTGTTAATAGGTGTGACCGCAACTAATTTCTCACTAGGTTTGTGAATATCAAGGCAAGTATCTCTAACATAACCTAGCAACTCTTGAATCAGCTTAACATACATACAGGCTGAGTAAGATGCACTATCTAAAGGGTTTTATGATTTAGCTTGTTCAACTACCTTCCTAAGAATAGCAACTTGTTCCATAGTATGCTTAAGGTAGTATTCATGAGCTTTCCTATTATTCTTAACCTTAGGAGCCAAAATTACTGGGTCAAGCTTATACATTCCTGGAGTAATAGTTGTAGCATTTGACACTTGGGCAGCATTATCGACTATGTCTTTTCCTTTCAATTTTCTAAGATCATTTTTTAATGTTGTTATGACAAACACTTTTTCCTGAAGTTGAGCATTTAAATCGAGTATTTCATAGACTTTTGATTCAATTGATTAACCATATATCCAGTTTGTTCTTTTGTTAGAACGTGATGGTTTTATTTGAATCATTAGAGTTGTTTATAAGGTCTGTTTTCAAATGCTCTTCTAGTAATTAGTTTTGTCACCCTATGTTCAGTTACGATATTGATGGTCTCAATCTCATCTATGTCCTTTTTCACATTGTTTGTGGTAGAAGTTTTATTCAAACGTTTAATGTTTGTTTTAAATTTTGATGGTTATGTTCTTTTTGGGCCCCTTGAAGCTCAGCTTTCAAATTATTCAATTCAAACAATTGATCAAATGAAGGTTCAGTTTGGTTCACAGATGTGTTATTCTTTTGAAAAGTTTCTTTATTGAGTTGCATTGCAATTTTAAGAGAAATGCAGTGTTGTTCAAGTTCAAAAAATCTATTTGAAAGTCTATTATACTCATCTTTTTTAACCATGTTGTGTTGTTTGATAAGCTCAGCTTCAAGTTCCAGACACTTGTTGCACATTTCCACATAATTCACAGAATCATTCATAACAACAGAAGAGTTCACTTTCACAGAAGTGTTCACATCCATAGAAGAATTCACAACAATATTCACAATATCTTTAGAAATGATTTGATCCAAGAGTCGATCGTTTTCAATCAAAAATTGTTTCTTTTGAATTTCAAAACATTGTTTGTCTACATGATACTGTTGAACAACAGCTTCCATCTGGTTAAAAACTGTTTGTACTTTTGTTATCTCATTTAAAAGATCTTTATCAAAAACATTAAATATGTCTTTTAAAGTCTTTAAAAATAGAATTATTTCTTTTTGAAAAACAGTTTTAGTGTGTTCAAACCCCCATTCCCCTTCTGTTAAAGCATCGGGCGTAATTCGCTTTTTCACCACATTGTCAAATTGGCCAAGATGGTATTTAAGCTTTTTAAGGCTTATATTAACCAGGCTTACCTTAGAAAGTTCCCGAGGAGCCTCAATTTTGACAGGCGAAGAAGCAGATTGGTCAGTAATAGGGTGTAAAGCTTGTTCATCAAACAGTTCTCGTTGTAAGACAAAACGTTTACCAAAACCTTCAGATAATCTATTTAACTCAGCATAATTAATTGGTTTAGTGTTAACTTTCTTTTCTAAGATCATTGGATCACTTTGTTTTAAAAACATTTTGGGTCGACTCTCTTCTTCAAGCATCAAAGTCTCTTCAGAATCAGCAATTGAAATCACATTTGTTTCCTTAGCAATAACATTACCATCATAAAGCATTGGCCTAATCTGTTGAGCTTTCTTAAGATATAAAAGATTTTGGAAACCAAGAGCTTGTTTCAGGTTGTTATCATAGAAAACTTGTGGTTTCGTGAGCATACGCATAGTTTGCGCGAATTGGCCCATTTTACAAACAATGTTGTCAAGTTCTTTAACTTTCTTTTCCAAAGCAATTTCTGTATCAATATTCTTAGCTTCCTTTTCCTTGGATTCGTTTTTGAAAACATTAAATGTTTTTGTTAACAATTCCTTTTCTTTTGATTGTTCAGAAAGAGTTTGTTTAAGATAGTTAATTTCTTTTTCAAAATCCGCAAACTGTGCATTTTTCTCCCAAATTATATCATCTATTATAAGCTTTTCTCGAGTACCTAAATCCACATTTTGTCTTTCTTCTAGCAATTTTACCCGTTCTTTGTATCTTTCAAGCTTAGCAGATAAGGATTCATTGGCAATTAAATTGTCATTATTGACCTTGTTACAGTTAGTTACTTGATTTGATAGTTTTCCAAACACATATAATATCAAGGCATCTTGTTGTGCAGAAGAATTTGTATCCTGAACAGCTGCATTTTGTGATTCAATCATATACTGAGAGTACGGAATTGATTTGTACTATCCACTATGTATCTCATTCTCTAGATGTTCCACAAAATGAGAAGGTTCAAAATACGACATCTCTTGCACACTTTGATTTAGCATATCATTATTAGTGTTGTCAGAGATTGGTACCTCGGAGATAACATTTGATCCGTAACTAGACAAATTGGCCATAAGAACTGCTTTGGCTGTAGAGATCTCATCAAAGTCAGAATTATATGAATCTAAATACATATGCTTGATATGTTGCCACTTGTGTGTGTATGATCGATCTGTGTAAATGGACCTCTTCTACGATACAGGGTCTATAAGAATTCCAATTCTTCCTCATTTAGAACTTTATCTTTTCCTTGAGCTTTCAACAATTAGAACGTCTAATCTCTGAAACTATGTTAGCATCCCTTTACCCTCTTTGGCTTTGGACCTGTCTTGCCATATGACCTTCCCTTGGCAGTTTAAAACAACTTCTCAACCCTTTGTTTGACCTGAATTAATTCCCTCTTTGTTCTCGTGAGTATTAGCTATTGTTCTGAAGTATAGCAGCATAAAGAAATCTTGTCTCCCATAAAGTGGTTTTTGAACTGTCCACTCATTTCCATCATGAATAGATTGCGTGTATGTCTTAGGCTTGGAAGAGTTTCTTAGCTGATTGTGGTTGATGGGAAACGAGATGTGACGACGGTATCAAAATGCATCATTTTGTTAATGGCATCAATAGGGTTATCTCCTTGCTTAAACATAGTAACTGCTAGACCGGAGTCTATTTAAGGAAATTCAGCAAGGTGTGTCTGTTGATTAACTGTGGAGACAGTATATTTAATTTGAGGAACAGATTGTGGTTGTGGACAAGCCTCTTGATGAACAATTGATGAGTAAGCATTTGTATACGGTGCTGATAGGTAAGTGATTAGATGTGGTGTGGATGGATAAGTAGTTGAGTGATGTTGTATGGGATGATTTGATCCATATTGAGGAGACTGAGATGGTGAAAACTGATGTTGTTGTTGAAAGTAGCAATTGTTGTATGAAGACTGATAAGTGTTGAAGTGAGATGGTGTCATTTGATGATTTGCAACTAATGCAAGTGGATCTTGACTGTGTTCACACATGAGATGGACTTCATTGGCATGGAGCTCGTGTTGTTCAAGATATGCATGAAGCTGATCAAAGTTGGTAGTATGCAAATCTTTTACAAGCTTTGTGGAAACCGTAGAGGGGGGTGAATACGTTTCCTTTCAAAAACTTTAATTTTTTTATATCAATAATTACATGACTCTCTGTCGGCGGTCCCATAAATTTATGGGGGCCGCCTAGTACATCAGGGGGCCGCCCTTTTTAAAGGGACCGCCTCCAGAAGAGGTTTTCGGACTAGATTATTTGTATCAAATCACCAATCAAGTTTGACGCAATATGAGAAGTGTCGATAATGGATTTAAAATAACTAGTGCATATTCTACCAATATATCCACACTCACAATGTTTACTACAAAGAGCTACACAACCATGACTAACACAACATACACAACAATGCACACAATCATAAGCACAATGCAAGTGTAAAAGTAAAGCAATAAATGTAAAGACATAAGTAAAGAGAAAGGTAAAAGAAAATGCAAACAGACACGATGATTTATAGTGGTTTAGTCATGAAGCTCCTATTCGCCCTACTCCACTCCTCGAGTATCCAACTCGAGAGTTACTTCACTAATCAACAAGCTCCCTTTCGTCGGAGAAAACCTTTCCCCACTTATACCATTGTTTCATCCTATTTTCGACACTAGCTAGTGTTGGGTCCCTTCTTCGGGTACAACCAAACCCGTCCGTATTTGTTTTATGGCCCAACATAACAAACCTTGTGTTTTATGACAAAAACACATAAACCGCGTGCTTAAATTTTTTTCCTGACACTAAGCTATTAAATGTCAAGTCCTATCTTAGCTAGAACCCTATCTATCATTCATAATGTATTTTAAAGGCCAAAATACTAAAAAACCACAATCACAACCTACCGAATATACACACCATTAGGAATCTACACACTACTAAAGATTAGAGACATGATCTCGTTTATATGTAACATTTGTTACCAAATGAACTAACTAATAATATCATAACTTCATATCTGTCGATGACGAATGTTCTTCTTCTTGCACTTGAGGGAAGAAAGGAAAGGTAGAAGCATTCTAGAAAGATTGGATCACATTTAAACAAGATTAAACAAGTTAAATGATCAAAGGTTTAAAGAGATTTAGTGAGATCTAGATAGAGAAAGAACTGAAAGAAATTCGTGCAAAAGGGTTATGAAATCAATTGGAGATGACCCACTATTTATAGGAGCTAAAAGCTAACAGTCTGGCAATGGCGGTCCCGGCGGCCCTAGATATATTAGGGGGTCGCTGACCTATAAGGGGGCCGCTGACCTATAAGGGGGCCGCCACTAGACTACGCTCCACTTTTTGTCTTTTTGTGGGAAATGTTGTATCTGGTATAGCAGCTTCCATTTTGGGAGGAAAACCAGATTTTAAATTTTATATTTAAATAAAACATTTTTTTATTAAAAAGTATTTTGTGTTTATTTATTTTTGTTAAAAATACTTTTGTAGAAATGTAATGGTTAAGAAAAAAATATTTTTCTTTGATCATCCTACAAGTTTAATTTGTTTGTACATACCTTATGTGATTTACGTCGGGTGCAAACAAATGTCGGTGTTGATGCAGGACTTAGACATCGAGTGTTCTGTTGATGCATGTATGCATTGATAGATTTGTGATTACGATAGTTACTTGGTACTTGTTCGGTTTATGTATTACAAGTTACATGTTTGTCATCACCAAAACATAAAGAGATCGTATAGATTAAATATCGTAATATTTTCACTAACAATCTCTCCCTTTTTGATAATGACGAACTATGTAAACTATAGCACATAGTAAAGTTTAAAAATTACTCGTTTACACTCCTTTCTCCCCCTTTTGTCAAAGCAAAAAGGTATTATGCAGATAATGATTAAAGCATATAGGTTAGATGTTTGAGAAGAAGACATGAGAAGAGGTATGTGCTCCGGGTATATACGTTTGGGGAATGAGAAGAAGGTATGAGAAGTAAAGGTAAAGGTGAGATTGTGTGTTTCTTTGGATAGTTTAGATAAGGTCATGAGAGGTGAGAAGTAAGCAAGAGAAAAAGGTAGGTACTTCGAGTGTGTAGGTTGAAGGAATGAGGAAAAGGTAGATGCTCCAAGTATATATGTTGGAGAAATGAGAAGAAAATATGAGAAATACGGTTGAGGTGATTTTGTGTTTCTTGGATAATTTAGAGGATGTCGTGATAGATGAGAAGAAGGCATGAAAAGAAAGTAGGTACTTCAAATATATAAGTTGAAGGTATGAGAGGATGACCTTAAGGTTTAGGGTGATTTTGAAGTGGAGGAGGTGAAGTATTTGGAGTATGAATAAACCCTTCATCGTATTTGACAATCCCCAATCCTATCTTCCTATAAAGGTGAGCTTGCATCATCCTAGTGAAGTCTTCTATCATCACGGTTTAACCAACTCCATACTATTTACCGACATATCTCCTAGCTCCCCCTTGCTCATTGCATCCCCATGATAATTACATTCCTTGTATATTCACTTTAACAGATCCATGGATCAAATAAATTACCATCGATGGTCAAGAAGTTTGATGCAATTTAAATGAGTAGGACGCTTGCAAGTGCTCCCCCTCGGTGTATGCTCCCCCTTGTTTGGGGCACCAAGGAATCAAGATATTGTTGTGCTACAAAACAAAGTTAGTAGACAAGTGCACATATACATATAGCAAAACATTAGCGGGGAACTAGACATGCACTTCTAGGTTTTATTATTCTATAGCACGACACTCTAAAAGAGAAGCATAAACTAGACACATGTAATCATTATTTTAAAATCAACAACTTCAATGATAAAATAAAAAAAAACTCGAGACGTATGTTTAAGGACTAAGATTTGACCGAATTTTAATAAACGAGAATGTGATTTGTTTATTGATTGACACACAAATATTATAAGGATGAATTTTAAAGGGAGACGAATGACATTTAATATCTTGGTGAGATATGCCAAAATACATACTTTAAAAGGATAAAAAGAAAAATAAGACGAGGATGGAGACGATGTGCTCTTGGATGTGAATGAAAATGATTCCATAGAGCCGAAAAGTGGGAAAGGATGAGCGATACTAAAGAAGGAACGTGTTGACGAGAGGTTGATAGAAAAGATTGATATATCATTTGCACTAACAATTGATGTGCATATGACCCTATTGAGACAAAAGCGGATGATTAGGAATTCAAAGGTTTGTTTGGTGTTTTGTTGGTTGACAATGTTGAAGAATAAAGGTGGGATGTGAAATGAGGTAGTTCTTTCATGGTGAAAGAATAATGAGGGACTCAACAATGTGGTGACTCAATAACACTTGAAGATTGAATACTTCTTTATGTTCTTCACTTTCTAGAAAGTGGAAAGTTTTGCGAAGGAGTGACATTTGCATTTCGCAAATTACTTAAAT
>BQNB010080986.1:7617-29758 GCA_026074375.1 Tanacetum coccineum
AGTCAGCTAAAGTTACACCGTAAGTTTCAATGGGTTTCAAATTGCCACCTCTAATTAACATAATCAAATGGTTCTGCACAATATTTACAATGATTTTGTTTTTCGAAGGACATAACTCAGTACCATGTGTATTATGAATTGTAGTCTCGTATAATTCTAAGTTATAAGAAGTAATGAAATGAATTGTGTCCTCGATTGCAAGATCTCATGTAGAAAATCAATTTTCTATGAAGTTCATTACTAACCCATTTAGAGGAATACAAAAACATTTGGAAAGAATATATAGCCACCATTTGAAGAAGCTATACCCAACCCAAATGAAAATCTTAAAAGTAGCTCATTATGTTTATATTTTACCAATAAGATTTATCTTTCTCCGATGTGGGTTTAGTTATCAACCATTAGGCCAAAAACGGGTTAAACTATCTTCAGTAGTTGGGGGACTTTTCTAGGGCATGCGCTTAGGCATAGAAGGTAATGGTACCTCTGCAACATCTAGCTCCACCTTAGCTTTCTCTCTCCTCTCACCCCACCTCACCTGTCAAGTGTTTTGGTCACCTTGGCTCACCTTTCATTCCTATTTTTTTATTTAATTTTACATTAATTAATAAATCGTAAATATCAATGTAAACGTAAACGTACGAAATTAAAAACGTAAACCTTGGATAGTATTCTAAGTTATAAGAAGTAATGAAATGAATTGTGTCCTCGATTGCAAGATCTCATGTAGAAAATCAATTTTCTATGAAGTTCATTACTAACCCATTTAGAGGAATACAAAAACATTTGGAAAGAATATATAGCCACCATTTGAAGAAGCTATACCCCAACCCAAATGAGAATCTTAAAAGTAGCTCATTATGTTTATATTTTACCAATAAGATTTATCTTTCTCCGATGTGGGTTTAGTTATCAACCCAATAGGCCAAAACAGGTAAATTAATCATAGTAGTTGGGGGCACTTTAGGGCATGCGCTTATAACACTTCTTTACACACATTTGTAATCTTCGTCCAAGAGCATCTACAATGTCATCATTAAATGTATTTTTTACATTGAAATAATGCAAAAGCTATCAAAAATGTTCTTCAACGTTAGCACTAAACTTGCCACTATTTTAATACAATGAATAATAAACAAGCAAAAAACACAGAATATAATGCATTACTATTCATTAAACTAAACACTATTTATTTGTATATAAACTCTTTATGTTTACTAATCTTTTAATATGTACTATAAATAATAAAAACTAGTTGATGTAAGATATGTTTTTGTATGTTTCTCATTAACAACATCAAAATGAACTCATTATGATATATCTTGCTTAATTTATTTTTATTATTCATTGCATTTCTATGTATTCTAACAAGCATGAGTGTCCGCGCGATGCTGCGGGGCGTTATTTTTATTTTGTGCTCGTTTATTTTTTTCTCTATTATATGGGCTTATTTGTTGGGCCTCATGTTTAAAAGTTTATTTTTTTGGCTATTTGGTTTTTTTTTCATATAATTTTATGTGATTTGGGTAAATATGTGTTAAGCATGATTGCTTGCGCGTTGATGCGGGGCCTTAATTTTTTTTTTGTATTTTGTGCGGGTTTATTTTTCCGGTCTCATGTTTAATAGTTTGTGTTTTTTATATGGGCTTATGTGTTGGGCGTCATGTCGTGGGTATTTTTTGATCTGAATAAATCAGTACTTTTGTAATTTTTTTTCTATTTTGTGCCAAGCAATTTTTTTATATTATTTTGTGTGGGTTTATTTTTTCGGTCTCATGTTTAATAGTTTGTTTTTTTATATGGGCTTATTTGTTGGGCCTCATGTCGCAGATATTTTTTGGTCTGAATAAATAAGTACTTTTGTAAAAAATTTCCTATTTTGTGTCAAGCAATTTTTTTAACTTGCCTAGTTAAAGAAAAAAAGAAGTGCAAATGGGCCGGCCCAAAGTGGGAACCCAAAAAAAACACTGTAGCAAGCATGGCAAGAAACGACGTCGTTTCTTGCCTAAAATGATATATATAAGAATACTAAATTACTGAATCATCAAGAAAATATTCATACAATAAAAAGAGTACATAAATGAAAATACGAAATACATTAACAGAATAGAGATACATTAATTGAAGTACGCAAAAACTAACAAAGCTGGAATTACGAAAACATTAAAGAATTACATAACATAAATTAACGTCTTCTTGGAATTAATACCTCTTCGTCGATAGGATCGGCCTTGTTCATTTGCTATTTCTTCCGCGCGTCTTTGTTCTTTACTTGTTCCATTTCGCTTTAAGTAGTGTCTAGGTGTTGAAATACGCTCCATGCTATCGAGGTGGGGGCGATCTTTGAGACAGAATGGCACAATATCTGACGAAGTTCGGAGGGGCTGGGTAAGGGGGACCTACGGTTTTTGGGACACAGGGTGAGTTTTGTCTTAGGTGATATAACCTCCCACTTTCCGAGAAGGCGAGTGGGGCGTAGGATTCGGAATGCTACCGTACTTGCTTGAACCTTGAGAGTAGGTCCGGGCCATGGCGGCTAAAATCGATAATTGAGATTCTCTTGTTTTCTCCACCCAACTCAAGATGTCTCTTAATTAATTAAAATCTTCAATGGTCATTTGACTCAAACTTGGATGCTCCATACCTTTCCGAGTCGCTTAGATTGGGGTCTTTAGTCCTCTGAGCTCGGTTTTCTATTCTACTCCTCAAATGATTATACATTTGGATGACGAGTTAGAACATGAGTACTCGAACCCGCCTTCTTGATGCATAGAGAGTAGACGATATTTGAAGCTCTTGAGCCATATTTATTGTGTAACATTTCTATTTTCAGGTCATTTGTGACTTCATTTATTTCAATTTATTTTTAGTTTAGGCTTTTGCGCGTTTGACGATTTTAATTATTTTCGTAATTGTTTAAATCGCGTAAACTAAAAACATCATTCAACGTAAACGGACAACAAACAAGGTAAGTTCACATCAAGACAAGTGTTTTATGGGTGGAATTTTTTTTTTTTATTACAGGGTATTAAATTTATGTCACTTTTACTTATTTAATTTTTATGGTTAACGTAAAACGCTTAGGTTTCACAATAAAAATACTGTTTAGGTACACCGAAGCACCTATTACCCATCTGCACTCACAAACTTATACCCACTTTATACATATTACACAAAAACTAATCATTTCTCCATTATTATTCACTAAAAGGATCTGAGGATGTATTATACATGAAATAAATCCGAAAAACACCGACTTAACCTTACCTTTACAACTCATAACCCTTACACGAAGTACTAGATATTCACATGTTTTCTATCCATAAATTGGCACATACATGTACCCTTGACACTATTTCACGTGTACATGCCTAGGAGGAGAATGAAAGCTTACATCTATACACTGTACTTGAAACCACTGTCATCTCATGGTTTGGTTTTAGATAGTTTTTGGTTTCACACTTACTTTATAAAGAAAGGAGATCATACATACTAGCATCATTTACATACTCCAAGCAATTCACCAAGCTACAAAACTCTCTCAATTTAAGCCAAAACCTACGGCTCAATTATAGAAACTAGGGTTTCATTTTTCTTTTGGTTATAAGGTATTCCAAGCATTCAAGGGTTTTTATCTCTAGGTATACTCTGTAAGGTCACGTTCAACGCGGTATTGCGAGCTTGGAATTGGGTTTAGCAAGGCATTATTCAGAAATCATAGTTAGGGTTTCCAATTCCGGGTTTTAAATTTGTGGAACTTGTAGGGTTTTTAATCTTTTGTCTATCATTCTCTCCTCATATCCTATAAGGTCTATTTAAGTATTTCATTTCTGTTTATCATCATTTCCTTATGTTATGTGTACATGCTTGTTATATATGTTAAACACCACCTAGATTCATTTTTGTGATTTATAAAGTATTTGGAAGCTTATATTGGGTCGAACTCTTTACATATGTGGTGAAATAATACATGAAATGGAAGTACACACTTAATATAAGTACTAGTTGATTTATGAGTTTAGTTTGTAAATGATTACAAGTTTATGTATAAAAAGATCATGAGGACATGGATTTCATTTGGAAAAGTGTTATGGAATTTTAAGGGACTTAATTTAGGTAAGATATATGGTAGAAAACTTGGTAAAAGAATTGTACAAAAGCTCTTAATAAATGGAAGTATAAAACTTGTTTTAGAAAACATAAAAACACAAACTGTTTTGATGCCTATTGTTTGAATTCGTATGTAAACACATATATTTTACATTTTATTTAATTAGTACTTATCACAAGGACCGTAAGCATATAAGAAACTTGAAAAATCGAGCAATAACGAAGGAGATATGACATTTTTAAGTTTACAATAATTAAATGTATAAAAGTGTTTTTATAAAAGTTATTTTGTATAAATACTTACTATTACAGATCTGAGATATTAAAATAAATATTTTATAATTATAGTGTTCTTCATAAGGAATCCAAGGACGTAAGAAACTCGAAAAATGGAATTAAAATGAACAAGTTATGCATTTTGCAAGTTATATACAATTGATTACAAAAAAATAGCTTTATAAATTATCATGAATAGTAAAAGTTACTGTTCATCAGTGGATTAAACATTATAAATATAATATTTTGATAGATTTTCTTAATACGAAAACGTGAACATAGAAATCACTAAAAACCGAATTAAAACGAACGAGGTATAATTAAAATACGATTTCAATAATTAAAGTTATAAAAAATATTTTTATAAACTTTCACTTAATGTTACTGTTCATAACAGTACCAAACCATATTACAAATATAAAATTTGATTAAACTTTTCAAATACGAATCCATACATATAAAGAACAAGCGAAACGGATTAAATATGAGTAAGTTATGACTTTTGGAAGGTTACGACGATTAATTATATAAAAGTAGTTTTATATAATTTTATAAAAACAATTAAAACTACTGTTCATCAGGGGCATAAATATTATAAATATAATATTTTGATATATTTTCTTAATACGGAGCCATGGATATAAATAACGTGAAAAACGGAGTTTAAACGATAAAGATATAAGGTTTATAAAACCGTATGCACTATTTTTACTTTTGTGCACTATTTTATAAAAACAATTAAACCAATTATATAATATCATTATATAATCAATAATAATATTAAAACATGTATTATTAACAAACAATCAATTGTGAGACGAAAACCACACTTTATTTTACGGATACAAATACAAACACCTTTATTCAATAAAGTACGGTTTAAACATTGTTTTGACATTTAAAACTAAACAAAGACTATTAGGTGGTGGTGTAACTATATAACTTGTGATGTAGTATTATTAAGTACATTGTACTCATACGGCCTATATTTAATTAGGTTGCATTCGGTCTTATCCGTGACGTTTCCATTCACTTGATTCATATACATCAGTTTATTCACTAAGGTGAGTTCATAGCCCCATGTTTTACTATATCAATGATTTACAACTTTTGGGGTGAGAAACATGCATTGTTTTACAAATTGGACGCAAGTGTACATTTTATCATGATTACGTGTTTGCCTAAGTAGCGATAACCCACTGTGCCCATTATCATGAACTGTCAATTACTTTGTGTGAGCGCGAATGTTATAAATAGATCTATTTGGGATTGACATCCCCATCCGGGTGAGTAGCTCTCACTGGTGTCACGGAGTGAACCAACGGATGTATACCATGTCGGATTTGGGATGTTGCGGGTTAGAACATCATCAAGGGCAATGTTGGCAATTTATATTGCAAATCATACATGTCGAGCTTTAGTGTCATGAGCTTAGGGAAACGTAATTACACTTTGTGATGTTTGCATCTGTTGCACTATCATACACTTGGAAATCTTGCGGTCCTACATTACATTTTACATAAACCTATGAATTCACCAACTTTATGTTGACGTTTTAAAGCATGTTTTCTCATGTCAATGAGGCACGAAGGTTGCTAAGGATACATGGGATACTCTTTTTTGGGAGTCCATGCATAAAAGTATTTGGAGTCATTACATCTTGGATTTTTGTTATGATCTAAAATCTTGTTATCAAATTTTTAACAAATAAGACTTGCACGTTAATACTGCTGGTTCAAGATTGTGCTGCTGTTGAAGTTTAAAGAAAATAGTCTAAGTTATTAGTACTGCTAGCTATACTAGTTAGTACTGCCAGTACATTGTTAGTACTGCCAGTATAGTTAGTACTGTTAGTTAATAGTTAGTGTTGTAAGTCTTATATAGTTAGTACTACTATTATGATATGCATGAGTTAAATTAGGAATAGATATGCATTATCATTGTACGCGTTTTGTAAGCCCATTAAGGTTTCCTATAACAACCCGCAATTTTAATCAATGTAAATATCCATCTATTAAATTAGATGCACTGTAATATCCATCTATTATATATATACCACCTTTTTACAGGGAATTTTTTTGCTTTATCTCATTATGCAACGTAACTTGCATCTCTAAAGTAAACGAGCTCACGCAACCTACCTATGCCAATTCTATCTATGTTTATATCATGTAAACATCCTAATATTTCAAGTCTTTATCTTAATATCATTTTTACCAAATACATTATCCATTTAACATACCATTTACAACGTTATATCAAAACAGACTTTATCCGTTAACGTTTATATCAAAACCCTAATTATATGTAATGTATACATATAAAATGAATGTGCAAGCCTTCAAACATGTGTACAAGTGTACAATGCACAACATTTGAATATCATTTCCCTCAAAGTCAATGTATAACTCATTTAAGCTCAATGTACAAGTCAATAATGGAAGAAAACCAAACTAGGTCATTTTACCTCCTAAATCACTTTAGTTTCTTACTACCACTTTAGTACAAGGTACAAACACTTAATGCATGACTTCTAAACCCTAAACCTAAACCCTAATTCATCCTAAAACCTTAATCTAAAACCCTAAACCCTAAACGAAACCCTAAAACCCTAATTTCATTTTAAAACTAAAACTAAGCCCTAAACCTTAATCCTAAACCCTAAACCTTAATCCTAAACCCTAATCCTAACACTAACCTTAATCCTAATCTATCCTTAATCCTAACCCTAACTCGAATTTAAAACTAAAAATCCTAACCCGAAACCAAAAACCAACCCGACACCTTTAGATTCATTTTGACCTATTTTAAGCAACCAAGCACCTCAGGCACCACCATGACCTTACCACCATGTCACCAAGCAAGCAACCAAGCACCTCCATTACCACCTTGGCCACCAAGTTTGGCCTTGTCACCTCCTTGTCACCCTTGTCTAACCGAACCCTCATACACCCTCACCACCTTGCATAACTACTCTCCTAGCTTCCATGAATCACCTATAGCCTTCCTTAGTCATCTACCTACATCCTTTGATCCCTACAATAAGTATTCTTGGTCTCCAAGGTGTGAAACTTGGGCACTAAGGGTTTTCAAATCCTATATATAGCCGAAACACACACTCTTTCAAATCACACCTCAAAAACTCATGACAACTCAAATGGAGTTCTAACTCAGACCAAGAAGGATCAAGTAATGTCCCTAAGATCTGAATAGAAGCCAAGAATCAAGAGAAGGAAGCCCTTGAGTCGTTTCTAGGCGTACGAACCCAAAAACCCCATTTCGACCCATTTTAGCTCAAGTAAGCTCAAAATTGTAACATCCGGTAATTTTCGGAACTTTAGATAACTATCTTACCCTGTGACTTTTCGGGTCTGGCTTGACTTATAAGAACGATCATCTAAATCACGTTTTCACGACTCGGACTCTAAAGCAATTTGATGTGAAATGATATTCCAAACAACTTTTCAGTTTTACCCGAGACCTGAAAACAAGCAGAAGATGGCTAAAACAGCCTCGCAAAGTTTTGGAAAACCGCACACGACGCGTACCGACCCGGAAAAGATTAAAGATAATTTAATTATCATTTTTATTAAATAAAAGTATTTAATAAATTAGTTATCATTTATTCAAAAGCGTTTGTTGATAACGCGAATACTCGAGCTTAAATCCATTTTTATTTCGGACGAGGCGAAACCGGTTCGCAGAATGAATAACAAATATTTTATTAAATGTTATAAAATATTTATGAAATACTATCAAATGAATACTCATTTTTGTTGGAAAAATGATTTGAAAATCAATGGCGCAAGTTTCGTGACTCGAATCATCTGTTAAGTAGCTCAAACGAGTCCCGAACCGATAATTATCAAAAACCATAAAAATTTACACAATCTACCCTAGACAATTGGGGACTTGTCATTATGATTATAACTTTTAATATAAATAAAAGTTTTTATATTCTTTTCTGACTCTCTAACGCTCGCTACTCATTGGCCGTTGGATTATTGATAGCATCCCCCGATACAGTGATACAAATATTTCTATAAATTAATAAATCAAGTATATACGGGGTAAACTTTATGAAGTTTTGAAACATAATCACCATCACACTAAGACTTGCACATTTGCGTAACGTAGTTGTTACTTTTCACTTGAATAGCTACTTTTGTACTTCAATCGATATTCCTGTTAAGGTGAGAGTTCATAGCCTCGCCCCACCTATTTTAAATCTATCTAATTGTTTTAATAAACACACGCTGAGGGGTTCATGCTATAAACACCATGAATAGAGTCGTTTTTCAAACTGTATGCTATCCTGATAGATGATTGAGCTAAGTCCTTACTTTTACCATTGAGAATCCACTATCATTGAAACCGTTTCCCCCCCACGGCTCTTTCCGAAGTAACGCTGTGAATGCTGTAAATAGATCTATTTGGGGAAATCTCAACTCCCGTGGTCCCCTGTACCCGCATACTTTTTGGTAACAACCAACGCACTTCATTTGAATCACTAGGCGGGTGTTTGGCAATGGCACTCGTTTGGGCAACCCCCCCCCGGCCCCCCCCCTTTCTTGTGATTATTGATTATCTCAAGTGTCTCGATGTCATTAGCTTAGGGAAATATTACTGTTTTCTTTAATAATTATACTTATTGAATTATTTAACACTATGGGTGTATAACAACGTAAACCCACTCGTTATGATGATTGCTATTAAAATTTTTAATAAACCTGCTCTCGAATTTCACTCAACATTTGTGGTTGACCTTTTTAGAATGTTTAATCTCGGGTAACCACTAGCAACTCATGCTGGAGTGGCAAGGCTCTTGAAGAATGGCACTCAGACTGTTAATCATTCACAAATTTATGTTTTCATGTAGATTTCGGGGACAATTTTCTAAAAAACTCTAAACTCTGATGAATAAATTAATGATAACTAAATTTTCCAAAAACGTCTCTTTACGATTCGTTTTCAATGATTATGACTGTTGTACTAAGAAATAATACCCCAGATTAGCTTTCGCTGCTATATATGTCAAAATAGGGGTGTTATAACATGCAACAACCAATGCAAAATCCTGAAGATATCTCAGATCCTACAACTGCAATAGACATAGAACTTGTACTCATGGCTAAGGCATTTACTTTAAACGATACCACTCCAACAAACAACAACCAAAGAAGTTCATCAAGCCCTAGCAACATGCAGATTGCACAACCGGGTATGAATATGGATTAAGACAGACAGATGCTAATGGTTGAAGATAATAATGGGAACCAGTTTAGACCGAATATAGTGTAGAATGTCGGGAATCAGGTTGTTTAGAATGTGGTTCTAAATCCGGGTGTACAGAATGTTGGAAATTATAACGGGCTTAGTGTTGATCCATGGATTGCAAATCAGTATGGGATTGGAAATGTTGTAACAGCACGGGCTGAGGCTAATGGTAATGGTATCAATGGAAATCAAATAAGGTGTTACTCTTGTCAAGGAGTGGATCATTATGCCAGCAACTGCACAGTAAAGCCAAGGAAACGGGATGCTGCTTATCTTCAGAAACAAAGACATATTTCTCAAAAGGAAGCAGGGATTCAACTCACTTCTGAGGAATTTGATTTCATTGCTGCTTCAGGTGCTTGTGAGGAAACTGAGAGAGCAAATGCGAACTACACTTTAGAGAATAATTTGCAGCAAGCATCGACATTTGGTACTCAGTCTGACAAAGCTTCCGTCTATGACTCAGACGGATCAGCTAAGGCACATCTCTATGAAACTTGTTATGATAATGATATATTCAATATGTTTACTTAAGAGGAGCGGTATACTGAGCTACTCGAGCCTATTCCTGAACCACACCAAGTACAACAGAATGATAGTAATGTTATTTCAGCGGTTTCTAGTGTGGAACAAGGTGGGGGAACAGTAGAACAACATTCTGCAACTGTTGAGGAAACACGTGCGTACCATGAATCATTATTTCATAATTTAGCTGCTGAAGTTGAGAAAGTCAACTCGGACAATCGCAAAATGAAAGAAACAAATGCTGAATTGACCACTGAGATTGCTAGATATAAAAATCAAGAAAAGTGTTTTGAAATTAGTCAAGAAAAATATGACAAACTTGAAAGGTGTTATCAAAAGTCTATTTATCAAGAGAAATGTCTTACTAAAAAGATAAATGCACTTCACTTAAGTTTCGGTAAACAAATAACGACTTTGAATGAGGAAATTGCAAATTTAAATAACCATCTTTCAAAAGAAAAGTCAATTGTTTTTCTTTCAAGGAGAGAATAAAAGGTTTGAAGTCTTGATTTCAAAATAACGCGAAGACGAGCTTTGATAAAACAAATTCAACTTGAGAATAAAATAAAGGAATTAGATAATATTTAGGTAAAAACGGGTCAATCGATTCAAATGATGCACATGCTTTCACCTAAGCCAGACTCGTTTTACCATGCCGAATAGAAAATGGCTTTGGGCTATCAAAATCCTTTTTATCTCAAGCAAGCTCATTAGAAACGATAGGAGTTTTTGTATAATGCTGACAGTTCTATAGGGAAAGAATGATCCTCTGCTGTGTATGATTCGAGGAGATACTACAAACTTGCTCAAGAGAGTCGCTTGAAAATGAAACAATTGAACAAAGAAATAAAACCAACAAATTATACAAAGATTAATCATCTTTCGGGAGTTTTTGTTTCTCAATCGGCCAAGTTACGTGAAGAGTTGTATTTTTCAAATACTTCTAAAATGGCCAATGTTTCTAAATTAATTTCCATACCAAATGAAGAGTTTTCAGATGATACTACACCAAGTGTTGCATGAAAATTTCTAAATGAGGTAAAAAGCACCATTGTGACTCTTCAACGTGTTGTCAAACAAAAAATGACTTTAGATATACAGAATTGGTCGTCTTCTGTTCACCAAAGAGATTCACAACATTGTAAATGATGAAATTTTCCCTATCATTAATCAACTTGACGCTAGAGTGCAAAATTTTGAAATACAAATTTTTAAAGAAGCAGCCAAATTTGTTCAAAAGTTCAAATCTCTTGAAAAAGAAGCTGATGAATCTCTTGCTAAGAACAAGACATTGGAATTGGAAATTGAGCATCTCTTGAGAGCAATCATCAGTCAGGATATTATGTCTATTGTGCAATGTAATTCTGTTGTTGATACATCAAATCTCCAAACTGAGCTTGAACGTACAAAAGAACGTTTTGAAAATTGTATCATTAAATAGGAGAATGAGTATGCTAAACTTTGGAATGATTAGTACAAGAAATGTGAAGAATGCAAATATGAAAAAATTTCGTACGATAAAGCTTATCATGACATGCAACAAAAGATCGAACGGTTGCAAGCTCAGTTGGGAGATCTCTAGGGTAAAAGTAAGGACACTCCATGTGTATCAGATACTCTTGATCCTTTGTCTCAGAAACTTGAAAATGAGAACGTAGAATTAGAGTTTCAGGTTCGGAATTATAAAAGAAATGCTCATCTTAAGACTGCATACAAGAGAACTGTTTTAGGGACTCTATATCAATGGGGGCACGGACTCAAACCAAAAAAATAATTGACTCTCTGCAAACCAAATTACATGACACGATTTATGAAAATGCTAAGTTAAGAGCTCAATTATTTGATAAGGTTTCTGAACGAAAGGACACCACCAAAGGTACGAGTGTGAATACTCAGTTTTGCAAGCAATCAATTTTGGGAAAACCACCTTCTTCTTCTAGATTAAAACTCTACTCTGTAACTCCTTTTCCAAAATCTAAGGGTCTTCCTAAGATCAATGAGTCACATGCTTTGTCAAAACTTGTCACTTCAAATTTGGTACCCATCCCCACAGTATCAAAAGTTGTGAAAAATGATAACGTGATTTCCCTAGGAATCTTTAGGATTAATCCTTTTAAAGCTTCTAGGGTAGACAACTTTGTGCCTAACAAACATGTAAAAGCAAGCGTTAGGACAAAACTAATCACTGTTTCATAACCTCATGTCATCACTAAGAACGACGTAAATTCCAAAACAAATGGTTTCTCTCCTAAAGACGTTAAAAGCACTACTAGGACTAGAAAACCACAACCTAGAGACAATCCTAAGAATGATAAGGTCCCTTCTAAGTCTAAAAGTAGTTGGCTCTTGAATAATTTAGAGAAAATATAAGAAAACCATAGGAGTTTACAGTCTTCTTCGAATCAGAAACATATGTCATCTGAATGTAATAACATTAAGCTTGATATTCGGAATGCAAAATCTAAAGTTGTGTATGCTATGTGTAAGTAATATTTAATTACTATTAATCATGATGTCTATGTGCTCAACTATGTGCATGACATGAATTCTCATGATCTCAATAAGAATGCAAATGTTGAAAATGTTGAAAATCAAAAGAAACATAAGCCAAAAGTCAGGAAACCTAAAAAGGTAGGGTCCACAGAAATACTTGCTTCATCTAAGCATAGTACACCTAGATCTTGCCTTAGGTGGTCACCAACTGGAAGAATTTTTGACCTTAAAGGAAAAATAATTGCAGACAGTGAAACTGTTTGTCAATCTGACTGCTCTAAAGGTGATAATGCATGTACTTCTAACCCTCATGAACCTATCAGCAAACATTTTCCAAATTCAACTTTCTCTAGGACAGGTTGTCAAAATTGGTTTGATACTCTGCTAATCCATTGCTTTCCAAGTATAAACAGAAGGACAAAGAAAATCATGGAGACAATAAATGTGACATTTGATGAGCTTTCAACAATGGCTTATGTACACTTCAGTGCATAACCCGAGCTTCAGATAAAAGGGGGTGTACGCTTCAATGCGCTTTACCTTCAAAAGAAGAGAAGTCTTCTTGTTTTCAAAATTGTTGAACACAATTTTTCAAGAATTTTTCAAAAGGATTTTTCAAAATCTTTCCAAATTTTATGTTCAGCACTCCCTCCTCATGTCACTTTTAAAATTCACATCATTCTTTATAAGTGAATCAATTTTTGAGGGGGAGCTTTCTAGAAACCAATTTTTAATGCTTTTAGACACATCCTCTCATATCCTCTTTTGTGTGTCTAAAACATTTCACAATTGTATATATCTTCTTAGAAAAACAAAATATAAAACCTATAAAAGCAAAATACAAAATAAAATAAAAAATTCAAAAATACCAAAAATAATCTTCTCCGACATGTCTCTCGACAATCGATAACATTTGCGCACCTATAAATGTTGATTAATATTAACACGGGTGAATAAATGAAATTCGTGCGAGAGTTTCAAATGCTTTCAAAACATGTCTCTTCAAATTTTCTCTACGACTTCTAAGTAAATGTCAGCTTAGGACTCGGTCTCTAAAGAAAGGAAAATGTCCATTTATGTACATTTATCCTAAACAACGGGAAGTTTATCTCTTCTCGGTCTTGAGCAATGTCATATAAACATTCGATGTTTTGAATACTCAAGAGAAGCACTAAGGAAATGATAATTAATACGATACATATAACATCATTTTCCTATTGAGCACAATTTTTCAAGATATTTTCAAAAAGATGATTTCAAATTCTTTCAAAATTATGTGCTCAACAAACTCTCACTCCAAGTTTTCACTTTAATCTTTTATTGAGTAGAAGTATAATATAAAGTTTCATTCTGCATGCTCTTTTTTTCTCCAAAGACTTAGTTAGACTCATATGAATTACCGGACATTAACTTGTTTTATAATTCACTAATTGTCAAAAATTGTCACCACATATGCAATTTTTGTGGGGGAGAATAGTGATTAAAATGTGATCAATACGGATTAATAACGGATATGATCTTCAATCTTGTAGATAGAAATAATGTAGATAAATACGTAAGGATATAAATCAATAGTAAGTTTAAAAGGCTTTTATAAGATTCGCTTTTATCCAAAGCACGCAATCCTTAAACTTACTCGACTGTCGTTTTGTAATACCCGTCGAAGAGTGCAAATTTTAAAAATCGAATTACGTTTGTGATTTCTGCTGTGAAGTGAAAGGATAAGATTTTTTGGATTGGTATTATAATTCTAACAAATTAAAGGTGCAAAAAAAACTGAGTAAGATAAACCTAAAACGAAAGCTAAAAGTGATTAAAAGCTATAAACGAGAGAACCGATCGAAATTTTCGGTTCTTTAAAAAAACGAAATTTTGTGAGAAAAAATAACCAAATCTCGAAGAAAATTTTTATTTTCATAGTGCTAATTGATAAAATAGAATTTGTAAAACAAGTATTATTTTTTTGTGTTTTTCTAAATAATTATTTTATGAATTAAAATGCGTTTTTAAAAAGAAGATCATTAAGTAAAAATATTATAAACTTAGAAATAGCAAAAATCTTGAAAAAAATAAGAAAAAGTAGATGAACGGATGCGGGTTCTATGAAATATAAAAGCTGGAAATGTGGCTTATCAAATTAGCTATTCAAGCTTATAAGCTAACCTGTCAACGACCCTTTTTTTTCTAAATGATGCAAACCATTTAATGAAAAGTGTTGCTCTTCGACGGGCGTGTTGCAGTTTACGGATGTTGTGTGAGGGCCTTAGTGTGTTAAAAGGGGGTGAGGTCCAGGATTCCAAGCTGGGCCTCGCCTCTTTTGTATAACTTTTTTTTTTCTTTTTTTTTAAAGAGAATACTTGGAGTAAACTAGAGAAAATAAAGCCTAATATATTAAAAAAAAGTGACTTTAATTAAATCGAAAAAATAAAGCTCCTGGATTATAAGTAATAAAAAAGCGGGCAGTTGCAACTTTTTACATCTTAAGTCTTAAAAGGCTTAACTGCTAAGACTTATTCTAGGGCTAATATAAGCAAACTGAAAGAATAAAATAAGCTAAAATAAGTTAATTACCTAACCCTGTATAAATGCCCGTAATAAAATAGTTATGACAGAAGAAATCGTAAAACAAATGAAGCAGAAGAAAGGAATAGCAATAAATGCAAGCTGTGATGTACTCTTGTTAGCCTGAGGGACACTCTTTTAGGCTTATTTTTTAGCCCAAAAGGGAACCTTATGGCTAAACAATCTATATAGGCTTAAAGATCAGCTTATTGGCTATCTAGAAAAGCAAAGAAATTAAATTTGAAATAAGGATAAGCAACAAAAGGCCTTGTAAATAAGTGCTGTCACAGTGAGTATGCTATTTTTGGATTTTCTTAAAATGACAAAGGGCAGATAATTCAACGTTAAAAAATAAGCTGGTAATATAAGCTCAATCTTCAAAATAAGTTAAATCAGATTGAGATCCTAAGCTCCTAATGGAGCTTGAGGATCTTTAACCTAAAAGTCTAAAACTCAGTGTTATTTACTATCTGGAAAACCAAAGTTTGTAAAAAAGCTTTTTGAACTTGGAATTTGACTGGAAAAATTGACAGAATTTTGAGTAAAAATCCTATAGTAGACATTTATGAGACTTTGTTTCTACTACTTATATATACACACTAAAAAACACTAAAACAAAATTTGAGAGATGCCTAGTTTTTAAAAGCTTTAACCCACATAAGCTTTTGGTGAATGGTTGATCAGTGTCACAGTTTGTCATGGGATTTTAGAGAAACCTTAAAAACAACTTTTTAAACTTAGAAACCAAGAAAAACAGATTCAAATCACTAGAAATGTAGTAGGGGGGTAGTTAAAGTTTGCCAAGGAGTCAAATGGTTTTCAACCAGATTTTACCACTTTGGGACCTACTATGCCAAACACCCCTTAGATTTTTTTGAAATCAATTTTGTAAGCTTATAATTCAATGTTTAAGTACACAAGTGATTGAAGACAGATAATAACTAAAGATGATTTGAGTCAATATTATAGCAATATTAACAAACAAATAAATACTTAATAATCTAATGAAAATTAAGCAGTTTATCAAGCAAATATAGGCGCATTTTTCAAGTAAACTTAAATGCAGTCATCATAAGCCATGACCGCAAAAAAAGTTCATATATAAGTATAAAACTAACATGGATAGCATTAAAAAGCACAATATAAGCAGAAAAATGTGAAGTGGTGAATTGTAACTTAAGCATGAAGAAGAACTGAAAAGTTAGGGGAAAACTTACAAGGGTCTGTGTCTTATGGGAAACTGACATATATGCTTTCATGTAGAAGCTTATAAAACCAAAATAATATGTTATCATATTAAGCTCTAACCTTAAGGCCATCCTTATGTACTTGCCTCAATGATTTGACAGTTGTCCTTTTTTTTTGGATTTTTTTGACAATAAGTGAAAGTTGAGAAACTTAAAACAAGTTTTTGATGTATCAAGAATGCTTATGCAAGGTTAATACAGTATTTAAAAGACAGTTATGTAAATGACAAGTGTATTTTTAAAGAAAACTCATAAATTTGCACTAAACATGAAAAAGTTAATTGCAAGTATTTAAAGACAATATTTAAATGTCAGAAGAGTAAATAGTAATTAAATAAGAGAATGGTACAATTTTTTTTTGTACAATCACTTTTGACTTTAACAAATTGTGCACAAAGGTAAGAATGAAACTTAGATATCATGGCTATTATACTAAAAATTAAGTCTTGAGGCTGTGTTTCTTATTGTGAGGCTTCAGAGTGGCTTTGTCATGTGGAGTAGGAAGTCAAGTTGATCATGCCTTGAATTGCCTTGGTTCCAAAAGTCTTGTCAAGAATTGTGACCCTTGAATTCTGATTGTCCAATGGTAATTCATAAGTTGCCTGTTCGTTGTTTTGTGTGTTTGTGAGTGCTGGCTGGCTTTGTGGGGGTAAGGAGAAGGATGGGTTTGGTCAGTGGGATGGTGGTTGCTTGGTTTGTCGAGGGTGAGTGTGACTTAAGGGGTGGGGATATGAGGGGTTTATGGCTAGGTGAAAGATTTGAGTTAATATTGGGTTTGTGTTAACAGGTATAGGTTTTATGGGAATTGGGCGCATCATATGTAGGCAGCCTAGGGGTAGTTGTTGACTTTCACCTGTTTAGTCCTTTGTGAGGATGTTGGTTGTGTGTTTGGGCGTTTGTTTTGGATGTAAGAGGGTTGGGGATTAGGTAGGGTTTGAGGTGGGGGGGTGGGGTCTTTAGTGGTATGCTATGTAGGTGGTAGGTTTGTGGTATTCCGTGGGGTGCGGTTGTGTTTGGTTCGCTGGTAGGGGGGTGTGGTGGGTTGATGGTGTTTATTCACGGTGGAAGTGTGTATGTTTTTTGTGTTAGGTATTGGTTTGGTTAAGGTGGTATTAGTGGTTTGTTTGGTAGGGTGATTTTTTTGTGGTGTGGCGGTGGAGGTGTGGGTGGGAAGGTGGGGTAGTGGATAGATGGGGGGGTGTGGATGGAAAGTGTTTGGGCGGAGTTGTAGGGGTGGATTTTTTGTTAGTCGGGTGGGCTTTGTTGTGGTAAGTGGTGGAGGATGGTTATTTTGGATGGTTGTGTCTTGGTTTAGTGGGTGTGTGGGTTCTGTTGGGTTATGTGTTTGTTAGAGTTGGTGGGTTGTTTTGTTTTTAGGGATGGTGTTAGCGGTTTTGGTTGTTTGGGTGGTGTGTGGTGGTACTGTAAGAGTCAGGTGCTGGGGTTGGTTTTTTTTGGTTTGGGTAGCGGTTGTTGGTGTGGATTTTGGTGGGGTTATGTTTGGTGGTAAGTGGTTTATGTTTTTTATTTGGTATGGTATGGGTGTGGGGTTGTTTGTGGTGTTTGTGTGGAGGTGGTGGGGTTTTGGGTCTTGGAATGGTTATGGTTTGGGGAGGTCTGGGTAGTTCGTTTTGTATGGTTGTGTGGGAGGTGTCGAGGTTCTTGTCGGGGGGTGGAGTTGGGGTTCGTTATGGTTTTGGGGGTGAGGGTTGTCGGTGTGTGGTTGGTGGTTAGTATGGTCGTGTGGAATGGTGGGTTGGTGGGGGGAGGGAGTAAGTGATGGGGTTGGGGGTAGTGAATTTAGTTGTGGGATGGGGGTAGGGAATTGAGTGAGGAATGTAGGTTCTTTTGAGGGGGGTGGGGTTTATATGGTTGTTGAGGGTTATGGTTGGTGGATGTTGTGGTATGTTGGGATTTGTTTGGTGGTTATGTTGTGGGTTGGGTGTTTGGGGGGTCTGGTAGGTGTGTGGGTATAAATGGGGGTGTTGTGTTTAGATAGTGGGATGGTTTATTGGGAGTGGGTTGGAGGGTTTTTTTGGTGGTCGTAGGGGGGTTATGTCGGTGAGAGTCTGTCTTGTATGGTGGTCTGATAGGGGGGGTAGTGGGGTTAATGTGTGGGGGTGGGTGGGGATAAGGTGGTTTTGGTATGGGGTATTGGGTTCTTTGGGTAGTCGGTTTTAGGTTGGACGGGTTGGGTGGTGGGGTGGGGCTGGGTCGGTATGATGTGGGTGGTTGGTTAGGTAGGGGGTGGGCTGGTGGGTGGGGGTGTTGGGGTTGGGAGAGGAATGTAGGGGTTGGGATAGGGGAGGGAGTCTCCCTTGTGTTGTTAGGGTATTTTGTTGGTGCGGTTGTTAGAGTTGATGTTTTGGGGGGTTTTTAGGTTTGTTTTTGTAGAGGCTTGTCGTGGGATGGGAGTGGGTGGGGTAGGGGCAGTTTGGCGTAGGTAGTGGGGGCGGGTTGGTGTAGTTTTGTGGTTTGGTTTGGTAGGATTGGTTTGTGTGTTGGGGTTTTGAGTTATATGAGGGATTCTTGTGTTGTGGTTGGTGTTTTTGTGCTTTGGTTGAGTTGTGTGTGGTTAAGTTGGGACGGTAATTTTAGGGTTGGGTAGATTTCGTAAAGTTTACATGGGTTCGGGTGGTTGGGTATAAGATTGCATTATGTTTTTTCGTGTGAAATATATGTTGTTGGGATGGGTGCGTGGGAGTGGTTGGGTTGTTAGTGTACATATTGTTGAGGAGGGAGGTGTTTGGGTCTTTATAGTGGTATGTTTATTTGTGTGTGTGAAGTGGTATAGGTTTTGTAAGTAGGTTGTGTAGTGTGTGGGTGGTTTGCGGTTTGAGGGTTGTGGTGTGGTGTTGGAGAGTGCTGGGTATGGTAAGGTTATAGATTTTGTGTGGGAATATGAAGTTAGTACTTATGTGGTCTAGGTGGATTAACTTTAACTTGTTTGGTGTCCGTTTATGTTGAATGATGATTTTTAGTTTACGCGATTTAACTATACGATAATAATTAAAAGTAAACGCGCAAAAGCCTAAAAATAAATAATGGAATAAATGAAGTCGTAAATAACCTAAAAATGAGAAATGTTACAAAATAAATATGGCTCAAGTGCTTCAAATATTCATTCTATGCATCAAGAGGCGGGTTCGAGTACTCATGGTTCTAACTCGTCAATCCAAATGTATAATCTTTTGAGGAGTGAGAATAGAAAACGAGCTCGAGGTAATACCCCTAGTAGCGAGCTCGGAAGGTATGGAGCATCCGACTTTTTGAGTCAAATGACCATTGAAGAGTTTAATAATTTAGATATCTTGGGTTGGTGGAAAACACGAGAATCTCAATTTCCGATTTTAGCCGCCATGGCCCGTGACCTACTCTCGGTTCAAGCAAGTACGGTAGCTTCCGAATCCGCCTTCTCGGTAAGTGGGAGGGTTATATCACCTCGAAGAACAAAACTCACTCCCACTTCGGTCTTTGCATTTGTCTCAAAGATCACCTCGATAGCATGGAGCAGATTCAACACCTATTACCACTTGAAGGCGAATTGGAACAAGTTGAAGAACAAATACACGCGGAAGAAATAGCAATGAACTTGGCCGATCCTATCGACGAAGAGGAATAATTCGATTTTGTTCGTTTTTGCTTGTTTTTTCGTCCTTTTCTCGGATATCCGTTTTCTGCACAATATAAATGAAAACATACAAATACAATGCATTTTTGGTACGTTTTTTGTCATTTAAGTCCGGTTTAAATGGAAAATGGTATGTGTAATTAAGCACATACCAGACACGCAAAACAAATTGTTGTAATACCGATACTTACAAAATTGATAAAATCGATTGACACACAATTTAGAATGTTGATATAATAAAATATTAGCATAAACATTGACATAATATATTTTAATGGTTGACGTTGTGATTTGAAAAAAATAGACGCACGTAAAAACTTTTTTAAACGTTTTATTATTTGAGGCAAAAAGTGACGTGAATAAGACATTAGGCATTTAAAACTTAGGGTTTTTGGCATTAAATAGTCGCGTACTTTCTCAAATGTGCCCATATGATACGTGTACTAAAAAAATTGCCCATATGGTACCTCAACTTTCACTTTCATGCCCATATGGTCACTTTTTTACCGACTACCGGACAACGGCAAAATTTGTTCCTAAGCAAACTTGGCATTTGAATTAAAAAACAAATAAAGTAAAAGTTTTGTTATTAAACACACATTAAATAGTTATCTACTTTCTCAAATGTACTCATATGGTACGTGTACTAAAAATGCTATCTTTTTTTTACGTTTTCGTTCAATTTCTTACGTTTTCGTCTGGTTTTATACTTTACGTTTTCGTTCATTTTTTTACGTTTTCGCCCGTTTTTTTTACGTTTTCGTCAGATTTCCTATGTTTTGGTTTGTTTTTTTACGTTTTTGTTCAATTTCTTACGTTTTCGTCCGTTTTTTACGTTTCTGCCTAATTTTTAATTTTTTTACGTTATCGTGTTCTTCTTTCTACGTTTACCGTCTGGTATTAATACTTTAGCGTTTTCGTTTGTTTATTTTATATAACGTTTTCGTCGCGTTTTTTATGTATTTTCACCGCCGCCCAATTTCTTACGTTTTCGTCCGTTTTTTACATTTTCATGTCTCGTCTGTTTTCATACGTTTCCATCCATTTTCGTTCTTTTTTATACGTTTTTTGTCTGTTTTTAAATTGAATAAAGACGTATAAAACGTAAGAAAACGAAGAAAAGAGTCAAATAATACAAATAAAAACTCCAAAAAGGAAGAAAACAGAACGGAAACATTAGTAAAACGTAGAAAAACGATCAAAAACGTAAGAAATCGGACGAAGACGAAAATATAAAAAACGGACGAAAACGTAAAAAATGGACGAAAACATAAAAAAACGGACGAAAACGTAAGAAATCAGAGAAATCGGAGAAACCGTAAAAAAGCGAACGAAAACGAAAAAAACGGATGAAGAACGTAAGAAATCGAACAAAAACGTAAAAAAACAGACGACAATGTAAAGAAATCGACGAAAAACGTAAGAAAATTGGTACAAAACGGAAAAAATGTAAGACATCAGACGAAGACGTAAAAAACAGACAAAAAAGTAAAAAACAGACGAAAACGTAAAAAATAGACGAAAACGTAAGAAATCGGACAAACCGTAAAAAACAAACGAAAACGTAAAAAACGGACGAAAACGTAAGAAAACGGACGAAAACGTAAAAAAAGGGACGGAAATGTTAGAAATCGGACGAATACGTAATAAATCGGACGAAAATGTAGAATACGTACACTTTTGATGACTTGGCAGACCACATCATCAGTTTGCAGGTCAAACAGGTGGAAAAAAAAGTTTGTGACCATATTAGCACGAAATTGAAAGTTGAGGTACCATATGGGCAATTTTTTTAGTACACGTACCATATGAGCACATTTGAGAAAGTACGTAACTATTTAATGCCAAAAACACTAAAACTTAAATGAGAGGTAAAGAGGATTAAATAGACATTTAAAAGAGGAGTGTCTAAATGCCTAAAATACCCTTATTAACAAAATGACATATATTTACATTTCTAACCTTTTTTATCCTTTATATATATATATATGTATATATATATATATGTATATATATATAT
>BQNB010080987.1:0-29757 GCA_026074375.1 Tanacetum coccineum
CAGGGTCAAAGACCTTGAGGCTACACCAAAACTCTAAACGTCTACATTGTACCAGGCACACACAAAACTATGTCTAGGGATCTCTTTATATATAGAGTCCAATCTATACTTACAAGGAAAACTAATTCTATTATGAAACTAAATCTTCCTAATCTTTATCTTCATATATTTGACCAAATCTTTTAAAATCTTCATGTACTCCTACAACTTGTAGAATTCTATAATGTCGACTTTGATCCTTTTGTTTTCCTTTTGTTTCTTTCTTGTTTCATTGCTTTGTATCATTGTTTTGTATCATCAAATCAATATAATTCCCAACAATCTTCTCTTATTTGATGATTACAAAACAAACATCTTGAACTTCTATGAATGAAACAATCTTCCCCTCAAATCTAAATCTCCATGCCACCATATTTAATAAGTTGCAAATCATATCTTTGTACTCTTCTTGATCATCATCTACTTCAGCTTCAACATTCTCATCTAACTTCTGCATCTTTAAATTTTTAGATTCAAGTTCTTCTCCTGCTCTTTTAGAACTTCCTTCTGTTCTTGTCTCATCGCCTTTCACTAACTCTGTATCCATGTCTATAAATGTGTTTACTCTTTTCATTTCTTTGTCAAATAACATCTGAATATCCTCAAAGCTTTTGGTCTTCAATTGATTGTGCTTGTATCCAGCCATGTTTTTCAGATAAGTAGACATTGTATTTCTCTTTTGAGCCTTAGTTGGTGGTTTTCTTTTCTGCTCTTCTGCTTTAAGTTTTGCAAAATGCTTCTTCCTTTTATTCATGAGCTCCATAAACAATCTTGACTTTTCTTCAATAGTCAATTCTCCTTGCTTTTCTGCCTGTAATCTTGCAGCTAGCTCATAATTTGCATCCATCATAGCTTGAACATCATCCCATTCAACAATGTTTGCATCTTCTTCTCTTTGTCTTGCAAGCTTCTCTTCTTCTTCCAATTCAACATCTAATTAAGCTTAAAGTTTTTGAGCAACCTCCTTATCAAACATAATCAAATCATTCTTCTTCAAAGGTTTTTCAGGCTCAACCATTTTTGCCTTGCCTTTGGCTTTAGCCTGTGGAATTGTGATGGTTGTGAAGGTGATGTTGTTGTTGTAAATTCACTTGGTTCTTGAACTATAAACCTTCTAGCCTTTGGTTTTGCAGCTTTGATCTCTATTAAAGTCTAGGCCAGGGTCAATTCATCAATAGTTGTTGTTGTAGTACTGTCAGTAGTAACTTCAGCAGTACTAACTACAACATTAGAAGATGCTGAAGGTACTGGATGTCTGCCAAATGCTACAATTTTTGAACATCTGACACTCACGGGGTATGAAAATCTTACACAAAAGCTTACATTCTATAAAGCTTTCTTTTTACCTCAATGGAAATTTCTTATCCATACAATTATGCAATGCCTTAGTGCTAAGACTACTGCTTGGAACGAATTTAGTAGCACTATGGCCTCTGCTCTCATTTGTCTTGCCACAAACCAAAAATTCAACTTTTCCAAGTACATTTTTGATAATATGGTGAAGAACTTGGAGGGTGGGGTTAAATTTCTAATGTATCCAAGGTTTGTGCAAGTGTTCCTAGATAAACAAGTTGAAGGAATGTCCAAACATAAAAAGATTTATGTTACACCTTCTCACACTAAGATTTTTTCCTGGTAGGATCGTTTAAGCTCAATTTGTTTATAACTTATATCTAGGATTAACAATAACAATGATAACAATATGCAGCAGAATATAAATAAGAACATCAATGTTATTAAACAAGGTATTATTATCATACGTTTCCACCATGCCTCAAATCTATATGATCAATATAGATCGTGTTACTCAATAGTAACAGGGATCAAGTTACCTTGACCCTGAGGCTACACCACACAACTACTAGACGTCTACATATCTAAACCTGTGCACACCTAAACCTACACGCCTGATATCTCTATATATAATAAAGATATCTAGGTTTACAAAGAAATCATAAATATATTAGGAATGTAAATCTTCCTAACTTTAATCTTTATCTTTATCTTGTTAAGGAAGTCTTCATCTTTAGTTCCTCTTGTTTCATTCTTTTGTATCATCAAATCGATATTTCCCAACAATCTTCCCCTATTTGATGATGACAAAACAAACAATGTTCTTGCATGAACTTCCCCTTAAGTTGAGAAGTTGAGATTTTCACACCCCGCCAAGGCGGAAACACGAGGCGCAACGAGAATCGAAATCATCACAACACTTTGGCGTCTATAAGAGAAACTAAAACATGCATAAAATACAAGGTATAGACACGTAGTGCCATGAAAATACCCAAACACATCAACAAAATCCAAAAGGCGTCTAACATTAAAATGAAGGCAGTTCATGCCAACGTCATGACATGCAAACATTCATACATCCTAACAAAGCAAAACAAATAATATTCATCATCCAAAACAAATAACAAAATCTAGATAACTAAACTTCGCCAGCTGCCTACGGTCTATCTAGCCACTTTTCCTAACTTTAATTTCATCTTGTTGAATACCTAAAAATGATGCTTATACGTCAACACAATGGTTGGTGATAAACATAGGTTTTCAGACACACATATTCAATCCATTACCAAAACAATTTAACCAATTCCTGCAATTATAAAACAATACGCTTGCATGACAATTAATGTAACTAACATACAAGCTAACATGTAATTCAATCATATCAATCATTCAAACACCAAGCAGACGACCCATATCACCCTTGGATCATACTAAATCTCTTTCCCTCTAGCTTAGGCTATGGATACCCGCAAGTAATCCTTCTGACTAGGCAACACACCAATATCACATCACATAACATGTAGCACATAACGTATTTCAGTCACATAATAGTCCATGCATTTATACTAACACAGAATTACATGAATTCAAAACATATTTAAACACTTGCATCATTTCCATCCCAAGTTTAAAACAATTTAAAAAGTGGGACTATGTAACTTACCTGAATGCTCAAAACGCAGCTTCTAATTCCTATCACGCAATTATACAAATAAATAAACACGGTTACACACGACCAAACTAAAAGCTCTAGTCCATGTAACACACATATGATGGATGTCTAAGGGAGTGATTAACCATCATGGGTCACCCTGACACCATGCCCAACCTTAACCACTTCATTAACACTTTATACTAGTTAACTATAATTTGTTCAAAAGTGCAAAATTTTAGTGCAACTTTACCCTCTTAAAACCCTTACTTGCTGACCTTAATAAATTATACCAAGAATCACCTAAGTTCATTTATGAGTTTACTAACTACCTTGAGATTCCTAATTACTCATTACATGTGCAACTATCCCAAATAAAATCAAACTTCAAAACTGTCCCAATTCGGATCTGATTGCACACCAAAAAGTATGGCCCTAATTACCCTACATAGACACACAATCAGAAGCTCTCCTTCTAGGGTTTCTTTATATATGTATAGAACTTAATCACTATAGATTGGCTAACCTTAATTCCACTTTTACCCTCCTAAACATGACCTAAATCTGATCCGTATTTACTGTTTTGACAACTTTTCTTGTAACCAATATTTAACTAACTTTCAGAACTCCAAATCATTCGAGGCCAGACTTTTTGAAAAATAGACTCTTTGAACTACAATTTAGGCACTGGAATCATACCAAAATACATTTTTATCATCTATATATCATCAGTTGAACACAACCCTAAATTCTGCTCAACTCTAAATCATGAATTAACGCGATCTAACTCTAACCACTTACACCAATAAGATCCTAATTAAACCCTAAAAGTTCTAGCATTATTAAAACATCCTTAATTACAGTAGATCTTAAAACCCTAATGACCAATCATATTAATTTTTACATGTTTTTAAAGAAAACTAAACAAAAGCTTAATTGAAACATACATAAACCTTGATTATTAAAACACAAATTCACCAACTCGTTCTTGATTAAAAAAAAAATCTTCTCTTGAGGGATTTGGCGATCAAAGGGAACAAGTGGAGAGAAAAAGTGATTTAGGGATTTATTTATCTTATATTTATACACTTAGAATCCTAATTATAGTCAAACTTGTTTCTTTTTTTTTCTTTTCCTTAAAACCGGTCGAACACCCCTATATATATTCATTTTATTTTATTTTTTAATTAACTAATTATCTTTATTACCTTAAGTTTTCATAAAAAAAACCTAAGCTAATTTGGGTAAATCTTTTTACATAAACACAACTTACTAACCTTTTAAAAATAACTTTTCATTTTACATTTTACTTTCTATATTTAGAAATTCTGCCTTAATTCGCCAAATTTCACTCGCTTAACCTATTTCCATCATAATACGTTTCTCATAAACGCTTAATACAAAATCATCCAACTATTGACGTAGCATTGCATGCAACACGTCATTCCTTTCCATTATCACTATACGTGAACAAATAGAATACTCATCACCAAACACAAATGCAATCAAAATGAGATGATCATACACCTTAGAATGATATCATGCACCTATTCAAACCACTTAGTGTAACACCCCCAAAACCAAGAAGCAGCGTAATGGTAACAATGGGGTGCTACGTCAAAGTACAACAATCAAGATATAGGAAACGACCTTAAATGGACGTTTTAAGATAAGATAATTCTTCTCTCAACAACGGACTCTACATTTGTTGAAACAAAAGACGTTGATGCAGACACAAGAAGATCATTCAAATCAAACCAAGAATTGAATTTTGATCATGAAATGGTGATTTAGTTGTCAACACAAAACTCTTGTTCTGAAGACAAGGAGACAGTAATCAGAGGACTGGCATCCAACAAATCAGCAAAGGAATGCAGCTTGAATTCTGAACCACAAGATGTTCATGCAATCAAATACAAGATGTCAAAAGCAAAAGAAAGATGCATGACATATTTTTGATCTCTTCATTCACACCTTCAAGTTCTTTCAAAAGGAGACTTAAAAAGGCACGCAATCGAAAAATGGATTCAGACGGGCATTCATGTCAATCTTTGGTCAAGATGTTGATACTTTCACAAGAACAATGCTACTCAACGTAGATCAACTACAAAAGCAACTTGACAAAGATAAATTTCAAGAAGATGGATCCATGACAGCCTTTTGGGTGGTAAACAACCAGTTCCAGAAGTTCATCAATTCAAAGTTTACATTGGATTATGACAGTCAAATGACAGACACGTACTTTGTTGAATACACTGGACTCGAGGTTCAACACTTCAGAGATACACTACTCCAACACCTGGGTAATGTTAAGAAGTCCGTTGCTGAAAGAACACGTCATCAAAGACAGTATGAAAGAAGGGTGAATAAAAGACAGATGCAGACGCAAGAGAGTAAGATTGATATGGGTAAAGCATTGGTTGTGTTTGGTTGACACAGAAAGCATTAGGACAGACTCAACAGTGCAAGATGACAGCAGCAGGTCAGGGAATGATACAGATGCTGATGATGCAGATATCAGACCCATTTATGATGAAGAGCCAATGGCTGAGGTACAATTGACTGCTGAATGCAATATCTTTGCTATAGGACAACAGCATACTGAGCAACCTGAAATCGTGTTGTAAGGTAGGGTTGACCAGTAATCCTAAAACAGGTCAGTTAAAAGTTATGCTTGATTCATTCACCTGATAAACCAGACTATGAAATACTCAAAAACAAATCCCTTAAGTCTAAAATTTTTTGCTCAAAGAGATAAGTTGCCCAATTCAAAAAGATTTTGCAAGAATGGAAGACACATTGCATTGCCCTCGAACTTAAATATAAAATCAAACTTTAAATCAGGGCAACATAGGTCAAATTTTTGAAATGAAACAAGTGATAATAGCAAGATTGAAAAAGGAAATTGATGTACTTGAATCAATGAACATCAAATTAGAACATAGTGTGGTATTATTACGGTAAGGAAATGAGACTTTGAAACAGCATTACAAAGATTTGTATGATTCTATTAAAATCACGAGATCTAAGACTACAGAACAGACAAGATCTTTGCTTGCTAATAATGCTGAATTAAAAGCTCAGATTCAGGAAAAGGTTTTTGCAATTGCTGCTTTAAAAAATGACTTAAGGAAGTTAAAAGGAAATAGTGTAGATACTAAGTTTGATAAAACATCAGTCTTGGGGAAACCGGTGTTACCATCACTAAGAAACCAATCAGTTGTTAGACAACCAAATGCGTTTAAATCTGCAAGGGCTCAAATGTTAAAACAACGGTTTGCCTCCCAAGTTGATGTGAACAAGAATTTGTCAAAACCAGTCACTCAACATTATTTGCCTAAGAAAACAGAATCCACCTTTGCAAAACCTGATCACATGATTGCATCTAGCTCATCTAGGAATAGTTCTAAGAACATGCCAAGATTTAGTTCAAATGACATGGTTCATAATCACTATCTAGATGTAGCTAAGAAAAAGATACAAGAAAGAGATAGGAACTCAACAACTAGTGTGCCTACTTCTGCGAGAATTCAATCTTTGGTCAAGATGTTGATACTTTCACAAGAACAATGCTCCTCAACGTAGATCAACTACAAAAGCAACTTGACAAGATGAGATTTCAAGATGATGGACCATACAGCCATTTGGGTGGTAAACAACCGTTCCAAAATAGTTCATCGATTTAAAATTTTTCAATGGGATTATAGACAGTCAAATGACAGACACTAACTTTGTTGTATAAACTGGAATCAGGTTCACACTTTGAGATACATAACTCCAACCACACTGGGTAATGTTAAGAAGTCTGTTGCTGAAAGAACACGTCATCAAAGACAGTATGATAGATGGGTGAATAAAATACATATGCAAGAGCAAGAGAGTAAGATTGATACGGTGACAGCATTGGATGCTAATTTGGTTGACATTGAAAGGCATGTAGGGACAGACTCACAGTGCAAGATGAAGCTAGCAGGCCAGGTATTTTTACAGATGCTGATGATGCAAATATCAGCCCATTTATGATGAAGATGCAGATGACTGAGGTTACATTTGACTGCTGATTGCAATATTTTGCTATTGGACAACATATACTGAGCAACCTGAAATCATTGTTGAAGGTAGGTTGACCAGTATCCTGAAAACATGTCATGTTAAAAAGTCCTATGCTTGATCATCACCTGATAAACCAGACAACTGAATACTAAAACAATCACTCGAGTCTGACAATAAATATTTTTGCTCAAAAGAGACAGTTGCCCAATTTCAAAAGTTTTCAAGAATGGTAGCACATGCATTGCTCTCGAACTTTTATTATCAAAATCAATCTTTAAAATCAGGGCACATAGTCAAAATTTTGAATGAAACATGTAATAAAGCCAAGATTAAAAGGAAAGTGATGTACTTGAAAAACAATGAACATCGAATTTAGAACATTGTGTGGTTCTTTACGTAAGGAAAATGTGACGTTTGTAAACAACATTACAAAGATTTTGTATGATTCTTTAATATCACGAGATCTTAGGGACTCAGAACAGACTACATCTTCTGCTTGCTAATAATGCTGAATTAAAAGCGCAGATTCAGAAAATGTTTTTTGCAATTGCTGCTTTGAAAATGAATTAAGGAAGTTTAAAAGGAAATAGTGTAGTTACTTAATTTGATCAAAACACCAGTCTTGGGGAAACCCGTGTTACCATACTAAGAAACCATCAGTTGGTAGGACCAACCGAATGCGTTTAATTCGAAATGGCTCAGTGTCAAAACAATGGTTTGCCTCCCAAGTTGAATGCTTACGTGAATAAGATTTGTCAAAACTAGTCACTCAACATTATTTGCCTAAGAAAACGAATCTGCTTTGCAAAACCTGTATCACATGTGTGCATCTAGCTCATCTAGGAAATTGTTCTAATGAAACATGCCAAGATTTAGTTCAAATGACATGTTCATAATCACTATCTAAATGAAGCTAGGAAAAAGACACAAGAATGAGATAGGGAACTCAAAAAACTAGTGTGATGCTTTCTGCTAGATTTCAAAGCATGCTGATGGTAGCAAATCCAAAACATAGATAGCAACAATCAAACAACTAGGAGTTTGCCTGTATCTAAGAGTACTGCGTTACGAGAAAGGCTGTACCAAAAGCAGATCACTTCTAAGAGTTCTAGATCTTTTCAGATTCTAAACAATTTTGTTTTTTTCTAAAACCTGTCATAAAGTGTGTCTTTAATGCAATCTTGATGCTTGTATAACAAAACTCCTGAAGGAAGTAAATTCACGTGCTAAGATTCAATCCCATAAGACCAGAAACAGTAACAAACTCGTAGATCAAAAGAGTCATATCACCCAACCGGTAGCAGATATTTACAGGACATAGGTTTTCTCATAATAAGACTTCGCTGTGTTTGAGAAAACATCTCCTAGATTGATCGCTTAGGTGGGAAACCCCGGGTAGGAATTTTCAAATCTGTTGGGTCTTAGGTGGATTCCTAAGGAAAATTATTCGACTCTTGCACAAGCAAGGTTGGATCAGTGATCCCCACATGGTTCAAATGTAGATATCATAATAATTCATGATGAAACAGAACTCTGGATGTAAGTGCAGGTACATCAATCATTGTTCAGAAAGGAACAAAGTCTTGATTTAAGTGCAGGTACCTTATGTAATGTCAACAAGGAAAATCTCAGAGTATGGCTGCTGAAAAAGCTGATATCTCAAAAACCATTATCAAAGTGGATTCACAGATGATGATACAGAATAATGACGCCTGTTCACAACAGTTCAGGCCTCAAACCTCAATGTCAAATGACGTCTGTTCACAACAGTTTAGGCCTCAAAACCTCAATGTCAAATGACGTATGATCACATCAGATCAACCTCAACCTTATTGTAAATGACGATTGAGCAAAAAAAGGGGTTCAAGGGGGCCCCTCGGCCCAAAATTGTCAACAAAAGTTCATCAAGCGCTGAGAACTAGGTAAACAACGTCAAATGAGCTGGATTTGCTATTCGGTCCTTTGTTCGACGAATATTTCAATGGTGAAAATCAAGGTGTTTAAAGTCCTTCCGATGTCATCTAATACTGCTTGCTTCAAATAAAAGTAACAACAACCTGATTCAAACTGCATCCCACTTCAACTCTAGCTACTAATCCAAGAAAACAAACAAAAAAAATTAAAAAAAAAATAAAAAATAATTGTCACTGCTAATGGATACATGCGATTTGTGAATTTGTGTTTTCTCTCTTTATTTTTTTATTTTTATAAAAAAAAAATAGAAAATTATAAAACTTAGAATAAACAAATATAAAATCAGAAAATAATTCAAAAAATACCAATGAATCTTCTTGACATGTCTCTTGGAATTCCGATAACATTTAGTACCTAGACAAATGTTGTTTAACAATCGACTATACGTATCTTTTATAAAAATATCTCATACATATCACATAAGCAATCTTTATCTTTTCTCTTAGCAGTCTTTATCCATTCCTTGACAGTAGAAACTCTTTCAGCAGTCTTAATCTTTCAACAGTTGTAACTTTGAACTCCAACAGTAGTAACTTATACACCAACATCATTAACTGTGTACAAGCAGTAGTAACTACTTAGAATATTTTCTTCAATCTTCACCAGCAGTACTAACTTTACTCTAGCAGTACTAACATATACTAGCAGTACTAAGTTACACTAGCAGTAGTAACTAGTAATACTAAGTTACACTAGCAGTAGTAATATACTCTAGCAGTAGTAACTAACAGTACTAACTACTTAGCATATTTTTCACTAAGATTACTAAACAACACTAAGTTTTGCTTAACAGCAGTAACTCTAACCTTAGCAGCAGTAACTTCAAGAAGTCTTTTAATCCCAACAATCCTCCCCTAAACTTGATATTCTTCTTCAAAATCATCAAGTTTCATTAAAGGCTTCATCAATCACCAGGAGGATGCTTCCAAACACTTCATTAAGGTTCATAGCCTTCCTTAAGCTGTTTCTTGACCAATCTAAGAAGCTCATATGCCATTTCACACTCATAGTCAACTTGAAGCTTCACATCATTAAACATCTGATGTAGTGTGTGCTTTGTAAGTGGATACATCTTCTCAACTGATAGATAATATGGTATGGACTGTACTGTTACACAATGAACTCCACAAGAATAAAAAATCTTCTAATTTAGCACTTTGACTAATCCTTGTTGATTCTTCCATATACTATCTTCAACATGATGTTCAAACATGGTCTGCAAATTAAGAAGTAAGAAATTAGCCATGTAATTCACAGGCTATGTCTTCTTAAATCTAGCTTTAACAATACTCCAAAGAACTTCTAAATCTTCTCTATCAAAGTTTTTAAGTATCTTTGTAAAAGTTAAGTACATCTGAGAATTACCATCTGCTCTGATAATTTGGAAAAAGCTTTTCTTTCCTTCTTGGTAAATCTTGTAGTCAACAATGGTTGGAGATTTGGTAGATAAAGGTGTAGCATCAATAGTTACATCATCTCTATCATCTGGAACTATTTCCAAACATTGCTTAAGTCCTTTAGACTCTTTGTCTTCATCTACTTTTTGCTTCTTAGAGCTTTCTTGTACCAGCTCTTCTCTTGCTCTTTTAGAACTGCTTTCTTGTGATGTCTCTGCTTTAGCTTTCATAGAACTCTCTTCCACCACTTCTGCTTTCTTGGAACTTTCTTCCACCAACTCAGTTCTAACATCAACAAAGGTATTCACCCTTTTTATTTCTTTGTCAAACAACTCTTGAATTTTGGCAAAGGACTTATTCTTTAAGTCTTTGGGCTTCCATCCATCCATGTTTTTCAGATAAGTACACATTATGCTTCTTTGTTGAGCTTTTGTTGGTGCTCTATTCCTCTTTTCCTCTACTCTTTTTGCTGCAAAGTGTTTTCTTCTTTTCTCCAAGAGTTGTTGAAACAGTTTAGACTTCTCTTCCATATTCAACACTTCTTGTTCCTCTTGTTGCAGCCTTTGAGCCAATTCATAATCAGTCTCAATTTTAGCCTGAATGTCATTCCATACTTCAGTCAAGGCTATACTGGCTTCATCTTTTTCCCTTGCAAGTCTCTCCTCCTCATCAAACTCAGCTTGTAATCTCATAGCTTCTTGTTGATCAAAACTAATTTGATCTTTCTTCTTCATCTTCAAAGGTTCTTCTATCATGATTCCTTTACCTTTATCTTGAACCTTGACATGTGACGGTTGTTGACCAGAAACTGTTGGTATAGGTGATTGCTCTTGATCATGAAAGACAATCCCTTTTGCCTTGGGTCTTGTGCTAGTAGGTGTAATTGTTGTAGCTGCATTTGTTTGTGTAGGTGTTGTTGTTGCCTTGGGTTTTGCGCTTCATCAACACTTAAGTTTACATCTTTAGCAGCAACATCTTCAGTTTTAACAACCTTTTCACGTTGCTCTACTTTCTTAACAACTGAAGCATCCACATTTTTAACAAATACTTCATCACCATCAAGATCATGTACTCCAAACATATATGTAACATCATCAAAATGAGTACTAGCCAAAGTAATGTCTTCATCTGCATCAATATCATAAATTTTCTTCCCCTGTTTGGATGCATCCTCCTCACCCAAACCTTCATCATCAGAGGAGAAAATCTTAGCACTTAAACCAACCTTGTATAATCTTTTAAGCTTGTGAGTTCTCTTGCTGTCCTTCTTCTCAAACCTCTTGACCCTTCTTTTCAAACTGTCAATCTCCAGTGCTTAAGTGGTCTTCGTAGTCTCCAAAGCAAGAACACTTGATTGTAAAGTTGTACACATTTCCATCAATTCCTCAAGTTTCAGTCTATCCTCACCACTTTGAGGTGTGTTAACTCCTGCGAGCAGTGGATCATTGGAATGTTTAGATACATTCTCAGACCTAGTCTGAGCAATGGTATCCCCCATGGTTTCTTGGCGCCTGGGACCACTACCTGAACTAGTTCCAATGGAACGTGGTTCATTAAGTGTTGCCTTGGATTGGGTCTTAGCTATGTTACCACTGTCCTGATCTACTTCGAAGCTAGAAGCAGTAGTGACAGCCCTCACCAAACTGTCATCCGTCTCCTTATTGACAGCCTCATCTGCTACATTGGTTGGACTACTAGGCTGAGGTACCTGAGTGTCCTTTCTAGGCTTCCTAGTTTTTTGTTTCTTTTGGGGTTGTGATGATGATGGTTGAGTAATGGTGGGTGTGTGATGAGGATCAGTAGGATTTGCTGAACCTTTACCTATTTCTTCATGAGACTGAACCATCATTGTTGGAAATAATGGTGTTTCCCTTCCAGAAAAGCCTTTTCCAACCTTTTTTATATTCCCAAAAACCTTCTTTGTGTGAGAGGGAGTAACATAAATCTTATCATGGGTAGACATATCACCAACTTGTTGATCCAGAAAGACTTGTACAAACTTTGGATACATCAAGAATTTTCCCATACTATCCACATTCTTCACCATACTATCAAAGATATACTTGGAAAAGTTGAACTTTTGGTTTGTGGCTAAATAGATAACTGCAGAGGCCATAGTGCTACTAAATTCATTCCATTCAGTAGTCTTAGCACTTAGGCATTGCAAAATAGTGTGTATAAGGAATTTCCATTATGGTGAAAAGAATGCCTTATAGAAAGTAAGTTTTTGTGTAAGTTTTTCATACCCCATTAATGCAAGTTGTTCAAATATAGTAGCACTGGGTAGACAATCAACACCTTCAGCATCTTCCAGTTGAAGATCTCTTCTTACACTCGACTCAGTAATGATCACCTTCTTTCTATCCACTAGGGCTTGCAACTGAACTTCCCCATTGACAATTTTTGCTTTGACAGTAGCCCAAAATTACTCAATGCACGAAGTATATATAGTAGGATTGATCGTTAAAGCATACTTGATAGTGTGTGCATTCAGAAAATCCACTATCTACTCAAACCCATCATTTTTAGCGGGTTTCTCCAAAAATGCAACCATATTATATGAATCTCCAAACTTGAGAGCCGCCATTGATGTTGGGTTTTGATGATGAATGATGAAATTAAGTTAGGGTTTATGATTAGAGAGTATATGATTGAATGAAATTGATTAAATGAGTGATTGAAACCCTTAATTAAAGTATTTATGAAAGTACCCTCAACAACATTAAGTTGAACTGGTAGTATTAAGTTATGTCTAACAGCATTAACTTTCATCAGCAATAGTAACCCAACAGTAGTAAGTGATGCCTAGCAGCATTAACTTTCATGAGGAGTAGTAAGTTATGCCTAACATCATTAACTTACACGAGCAGTAGTAAGTTTATGCCTAGCAGCATTAACTTTGAGTTACCAGCATTAACTCCAATTCCTTTCCAAACACTCTGTCTCTCTTTCTGTTTTTCAACTCACCATTTCTCTCAATTCTTTTACTCACCAAAACACTCTATCTGTTTTTATTTCACACAGCTCTCTTTCTGTTTTTATTCTCACTGATTCTCTCAATAATTTTTCTCACTAAATCACTCTGTCTGTTTTTCTTACATACATCTCTCTTTCTGTTTTTATTCTCACAAATGTTCTCAATTCTTGTTCTTACTTAACCCAATATTAATTATACCTAACAGTATTAAGTATAACTAACAGCACTAACTCATCAGTATTAAGTATAACTAGTAGCACTAATTATACTTAACAGTAGAAACTTTTTAGTGACAAGAATAATTAGTACTAATTCATACAAAACTCTACAAAAACTTAAAGAGATAAAAGATTTTAAGGATTTAACATTCCAATACTAACAAGCAAATATTGAAATCTACTTACATCAAAGGCTTTTGTAAGCAAATCTGCAACATTCTTGTCAGTATGGATTTTGACCATTTGAATCAACTTCTTTTCATTGAAATCCCTAATAAAGTGATTTATAATCTCTATATGTTTTGTTTTTTTAATGAAAAACAGGACTTTTAATTATGCATATAGTACTGTTATTGTCAATATAGATCTTGGTATGCAAGAAATTATACCCATAATCAAGTAATTGATTCTGAATTGAAAGCACTTGTCCACATCAACTTGAAGCAGCCACATATTCAGCTTCTGTTGTGGAATTTGCAACCATAGTCTGTTTCTTGCATTGCCATGATATTAATCTACTTCCAAGGAATTGACAACCTCCTGTTGTAGACTTCCTATCCAAGCTTGCTCTAGCATAATATATATCAGTGTATGCTACCAAATCAAAAGGTGAATCTTTTGGATACCAAAGGCCCAATTTAGGTTGACCTTTTAAGTATCTAAAAATTCTTTTCACAGCATGAAGATGTGACACTTTTGGGTTGACTTGGTATCTTGCACAGGCACACACTGCAAACATAATATCAGGTCTTGAAGAAGTAAGATACATCAATGAACCAATCATTGATCTATATAAATGAACATCTACTTCTTCACCATCTTCATCCTTGAGCAAAAGCTTTTGAGTTTCCATAGGTGTGCTTTCAGTCTTGACATCAGTAAAACCAAATTTCTTCAAAATCTCAGTCACATACTTGTCTTGACTGATAAAAATCCCATCCTCCTTCTGCTTTACTTACAGTCCTAAGAAGAATGTGAGTTCACCCATAGAACTCATCTGAAACTTCTTATGCATCATCTTCTCAAACTCAGTGCATAATGACTTCTTTGTAGAGCCAAAAATGATATCATCTACATACACTTGAACTAACAAAATATCACCTTTGTCCCTTCTGATAAACAAAGTCTTGTCTATATTTCCTCTCTGAAACCATTGTCCAATAAATAAGTTAACAAGGATTTATACCAAGCTCTAGGAGCTTGATGTAGTCCATACAGTACTTTTTCAACCTTATATAATTTATTAGGGAAGTCTGGATCTTCAAATCCTGGTGGTTGACAAACATAGACTTCCTCTTCAATCTTACCATAAAGAAAAGCACTCTTGACATCTATCTGGTATACCACAAAGTCTTTAAATGAGGCATAGGCTAAGAATAGCCTAATTGCTTCAATTCTGGCAACAGGGGCAAAGACTTCATCATAGTCAATCCCTTCTTCTTGTGTGTACCCTTGAGCAACCAATCTTGCTTTATTTTTAATCACAATTCCTCTTTCATCCTTTTTATTCCTAAAACCTATTTAGTACCTATAGCCCGTTTTCCATTAGGTAACTCTACTAAAGTCCAAACTTCTTGTAACTTGAATTGTAGAAGCTCTTCCTGCATAGCCTCTATCCAGCTTGAATCTTTCAATGCATGAATTAACTTTTTGGGTTTTTCTTGTGATAAAAAGCAAGTAAACAAGCAATTTTGAAAGTCTTTATGGTTTGTTCCTTGCTGAACTGAACTAAACAAACCATGTTCTTTCAAATTCTTTGTCATTCTTCTTGTTTGAGGTGCTGAATTCAAGTCTCTAATAATTTGTTCAACTAGATGATCTTTGTGTATTCTTGTAGTTGGAATAGGACTAACTTGAATTGTTGTATCCAAATTATTCATGTCAGCCTCTGCACCATTATCTTGATCATCACTTGAGAGGTCAAATATGCAATAATCTTCCAAGGCAGACAGCCTGGATCTTTCATTGTCTTTACTTTTCTTGGAACTATTGGTATATGCATGAACTGGATTAACTTCCCCCCCCAATCCATGCAGCATGTCTTGAAAAGCCTGTCTTCATAGACTCCTTTTGGCGAAGTTTCTGAACTGCTTCCCCCCAAACCAACAGCCCTATCTTAAAGCAGATTGCGTGAAACCTTGATGTGGCTTGAAACAATCTTCTACTTGTCACCAAAGTTCACATCGGTAATTTGTAGAAGTCAAACCAAACCATACGACCACTGCTTCTGTTCATCAGGGCTTGGTGAATATTCGATCATGTGTTCATGGCGACGAAATAATCAGCAACCTGTTCGTTCTCACGTTTGCATAGCTACTTCAAAACCATCATACCATTTAGGGCTAACAAACTCCCCCCTGGAAGATTGACATGTAAACATCAAAGTCAATTAAGACCCGGATGTACACATTTCCCCCCATGATGGTTGCGAACTCTCGGAAGCATCATTGTCCGTGTACTTCATATACTCGAAGAAGTTCTTGTCATAATCATAAATCATGAATACAAAAGAATCATTACCACTCTTGAACTTCAGAAACCTTATAGGAGAATGAAGAAAGAATCCAAGAAACACTTGGGTATAATCAAGGTCTTGTGAATGAAGTCATCGAAAAACTTGAGGATTTTGCTTAGACTTGAAGTATCTTTGTCTTGGAATAGCACAAAAATACCCGGTGGAGCAGGCTGATTACAATCTCAACCTTTAAACTCTCTGGCAAACTTACCAACCTCGTATTCTGTCGGCTAAGTTGTGAACACATGGTGAAGTAAACCCGACTATATCAAACTTAGAAACTTGAAGTAAAATCCCCCAAATTTGTTACTATAATCTTGCATTCATTGTTGATTGAAGAAAACGGTGCAGAGAAAATCTCTAAGAACCTGTATTAACGCCATCAAAAGTATAAGAATACAAACACCTCTTGAATTATCCACATCGAGATCTGCGTGTGACACGAGTACTGACAATGTAACTCCTTAAAGTGATTAGTAGCCAGGTCCTTCATTCCAACCACCCCTTGACCGCTGGAAACTAGATAATCCAAGTCTTAATCATAATTGTATACGTTCAAGCAAGTCATCAATCGATAGAAAATAGAAGAAGTCTCGATGATGAAATAAGTAGACACCTTTTTAAATCCAACCTTCAAATTGCAAATAGGGATACAAATCACTTCGTTAATCACATGCATTCTTAATATCCCGAAGCAAACAAATCTCTAGCCAACTATTGTTCATTTAAGTGAACTCTTTGGGATTAAGTGTTGTTGTTTTGTGTGGTGTGTTGTTATGGTTGATTATGTTTATGAGTCTGATTCTTGAATTGTGTGATTTTAAGCAATTCACGGATCACGGGATTATACAAGTCCTATGAATTAAAACCATAATGAATTAACGGGATTTTACAGAAATCAATAGAAAAGAACGTGAATGATTGATACGACTCATCGGCCATTGATTTAATTGTCTAAAAACAGATTAATTTTTCTGGGCTATGGTTCAGCAGATTGTTTAACTCAGCTCACAAGCAAACTGAAACGGCTCAAAATACAGATGGGCCGTGAGCTAAAACAAAAACATGTTGGAACACAAATTCAAAAAACGAAAAATGTCAATAAACCTAGTAAATGAGCTTTTTGGGCCTTAAGAAATCCTTAACCAAATATTTGGTTATAGCATGATCCGTCTCGTTTTTTTCTTCGATTTGAGAGGTCAACAGCCCTAAAACGGCCTTACGATCAAAAGTATGGCCGTTTTTACTGAAAACCCTTTTCTTCACACAAGATTTCTATTCAAAACGCAATGAATAAAAAAATTGGGCAGAGTAACGTTTAGTCAAAACGCAGTCGTGGTCTTCAAAACGCAACCTGTAATCAAAACGCAGTGAACCAAAACGCAATGAGTCAAAACGCAGTGAGTCAAAACGCAATGAGTCAAAACGCAATGAGTCAAAACGCAACCAATGTCAAAACGCAATGAGTCAAAACGCAGTGAGTCAAAACGCAACCAATGTCAAAACGCAATGAGTCAAAACGCAGTGAGTCAAAACGCAATGAGTCAAAACGCAACAAGAAGGAAGTCAAAACGCAACAAGAAGAAATCAAAACGCAACATGAATTTTGCCAGAAAGTCAAAACGCAACGACGAAATATACGAGTTTTTCCACCTAAAATCGCCTAAAAATCGCCCTTTTGACCTTTTAGCTTGATTTCTCTTGCACAATTAGCTACCTTATGCCTAGATCTTGCTTAATAACATAAACATTTACACATCTAAGCACACAAATTCGGGTTTGATTTTTTATTGACTTCTTTTTGACCACGAATTTGATCTTGTTTAACCACAATAATCAGTAGATAAACAACACGGATTTCCCCTATGCTCTGGTGCATTGTTAGTAATAATTCACGCCTTTGAACAATGATCCGGAAGGCCTTGGTAAAAATGGAAAAGAAATTGAGCCAATATTATTAGTAGAGAAATAAGAGAAAAGAGAAGAAGAAGAAAAAAGAGGAAGAAGGAGTGTGTTTGTATGTGTGTGGTTTAATAGAGAAAAAGGAACCACACACACACTCACACTTTACAAAAGAGAACTCCTTCCCTCCAAGGAATTATGGAGGATATTTAAAGTCCCCATAACAACTAGCTAAACAACCGACCCGACTATAAATGATAAATGTAATTCCGGATTAGTCACCATATTTTAGGGCTAACATCATCCTTCTTGTTCCTATAAACCCATTTAGTCCCAATAGCCCTTTTTCTATTTGGTAAATCCACCAGAGTCCAAACCTTTTGTAATTTGAATTGCAGTAGCTCATCCTGCATAGCTTCTATCTAGCTTGGATCCTTCAATGCATGAATTACCTTTTTGGGTTCTTCTTGTGATAAAAAGCAAGCAAACAAGCAGTTTTGAAAGTCTTTATGGTTTATTCTTTGCTGAACTGAACTAAACAAACCATGTTCTTCCAAATTCTTTGTCATTATTCTTGTTTGAGGTGTTGAATGCAAGTCTCTAATAATTTGTTCAACTGGATGATCTTTGTGTATTCTTGTAGTTGGAATAGGACTGATAGGCATAAATGCATCTAAATTGTTCATGTCAGCCTTTGCACCAACATCTTCATCATCATCTGAATAAACAATATCTTCCAATTCAGGCATATTTGGATCATTTGGAAGTTCAATGCTTGTTTTTGGATCAACAGCATTAACTTCTGTGACAGCAGCATTAACAGTTGAACTAACAACATTAACATTGTTAGTGCTGTTTCCATCACTAGCAGTATTAATATTGTTAATGCTGTTAATATTATCATCCTTCTTTTGATTAATTCTTGGCTCCTCTGTACTTGGAACCTCACTATCTTTTCCTTCAGTTGGATTTCCACTTTCATTCCCTGGATCTTCAGCATCCTTTTTTCCTCCTCCCCTGATGGTTTGAATTCAGTATCAGGAGAATCCTTTGAATTTTGATAGAATATGTGATCACAAGCACATGGTAGCAGAATTTAATCCTTTGCCAGTAGTTTGGTCCCCATTCTAGCTTTACCTGCATCATCACATGCTTTTGTACCTACATTACCATTAGACTGATTTCCTGCAACAACTGGCTTATAGTTCATAGATTTTGTTAGTGCATCTATATCAAAAAGCCAATTTGGTCCACTTCCTGCAATATTAGGTGTATTTTCACTAAATTGTACATACAGGTTCTCTTCTACTATCCTAGTTCTACTGTTGAATACTCTGAATGCTTTGCTATTGGTAGAGTATCCTACAAAGAACCCTTCATCAGCCTTTCCATCAAACTTACCTAGGTGATCTATGGTATTAAGGATTGTAACAGGACACCCAAATGGTCTCATGAAGCTCAAAGCAGGTTTTCACACTAGAATAAATTTTAGTAAGTGTCCTTGTTGTGAGGCTTGATAACTAACACCCTATTTTGGACATAACAAGCAGTATTAACTGCTTCAGACCAGAAAGTTGTTGGCAACTTTGAATCAGCTAGAATAGTCCTAGCAGCCTCTATTAGTGTTCTATTTTTCCTTTCTGATACTCTATTTTGTTGTGGATTCCTAGCAACACTAAATTCCCTCTTAATACCCTTCATTTCACAGAACTGATTCATGACCCTATTCTTGAATTCAGTCCCATTGTCACATCTAATCACTTTCACCCTAAGGTCTATTAGATTTTCTATGCCTGTTATGAATGTTTTAAGGATTTCACTAGTTTCATCCTTAGTGGCTAAAAATAAAACCCAACTAAACCTACTAAAATCATCTGTAACAACTAGGCAGTACATCTTTTTCATTAAACTCTTTACAAATGTTGGGCCAAATAAATCCATGTGCAACATTTGTAATGGTTGGCTGATTGAACTGACTGTTTTGGTCTTACAAGAAGCTCTGTGTTGCTTTCCCTTCTAACAAGCAACACAAGTTTGATTAATTTTAAAAAGTTTTGAAGGTAAACCTCTTACAAGGCTTCCCCTTACTAGTTTATTCATTGTTTTGAAATTTACATGTCCAAGCCTCCTATGCCAAAGATTAGATTCATCTGGTGTGGCTTTTGCAAAGAGACAAGTGAGACCTCCTTGAGGAACAACATTCTTTAAATCAACATTGTACATGTTATCCTTTCTAGGAACTTTAAGTAAAACATGACTTTCATCAGTTAACTTAAAGTCTGAGACAAACAACACATTCAGTATCATAAAACGAACACTATTCTTCTTGTCACACATTTGTGAGACACTGAAAAGGTTAAACTTTAGTTCCTTTACAAAATACACATCTTTAAAATCCAATTTACCAGTTCTTATTTTACCTTTCCCAGTAATTTTCCCTCCTTTGGAATTACCTCTAAAGGCAACAAATCCTCCATCAATTTCTTCATAATCTGTAAGATAGGATTTGTTTCCTGTCATGTGCCTAAAGCATCCACTATCAATCACTCCTTTATTTTTCAAATCTTGTTGTGGATTGCCCTGCACATAATGATAAGAAATTATTTCGTTTATTATATGGGTACCCCAAGTCATTACTTACTTTGGATCAGCTTGTGCATATATAGTCAAATCAAATAAGGACAATTGATGAACCATTGTTTTTCAGGAAACAAGGTGAATCTCGTCAAATACCACCCTCTAAATTATAATATATATATTTATAAAAATACAAATACGTATACGTAAGCTAAGTATATACAAATTACTCTAAAGAAAGAATAATAAGGCAATCAACACATGTATCGTTCTCCTCGGAGATAGTGAAAGGAAATTCACGTTATGTCTGTAATTAAGCTTGAATAATCATTAAAGATTTATTAGTTTCCTAATTCTAATAACCAAATGGAAAGTAAATTAAAAGGCACGCTGAATCAAAAAGAGGCGCAATTAAAAACAATAAACACTAAAAATATAACGGGAATTTAAAACAGCGACCTTAAAAACCTAAATCCATACAAATTTTAACCCTACAATTGCAAAATTAATTTTTAAAAAATCCTAAATGAATAAAAAAAGGAATTTAGAAAAAAAGAATTATATTTTTTAACTTTTATTTTAATTTATTATGATTTAAAAAACTGATATTAATCTAAATTAATTATAAAAATAGAAAACTAAATCATTAAAAATTCTGGAAATTAGGAAAATTTACTTTCACCTTTTAGAATCTAAAGGAAAAATAAAACATGAAAATTTTGCTAACAATAAGCAGTTACTAACAAGAGAAGGGGGTAGTCAGGGAGATTAAGGACGGTTGAATAAAGAAGAAGTAAAAGAGTAGAAGATGGGGAAATGGTATAGGGAAGGTGGATTCTGTAGAGAAGGAATGGGAGTGGAGACGGTATCAGTAGTTAAGAATGAGAATGTCGATGGGAATGGTAATGTGCCGAAAACAACACTAGAACCAACCCTAGAGTAATAATAAATGAGGTGGGACTTTAATGAAAAAGTCACAAGGGCGAGATGGTAGTAGAGTGTTGTGTTGAGGCGTTATGTGAAAAGGAGAGGTCCGAGGTTCGACCCATGTGACCTTTCTTTTTTAAAAAATATTTTTTTATGTCTTTTTTTAAAAAGTCTAAAAACAATAAAATTAAGCAACAAAAATAAAGACACTTTTGACAATCTATTATAATCAGAAATCTCTGAAGAACAATTTTAAGTATTTTTTAAACTATGACTTAAGCCAAAACTGTTTGGATTATTAAAACACAATAAGCTAAAAAGCTAACTCAAATAAGCTGAAACAGTCCAACTCCTAGACCTATTAGGCACTATTGAATAAAAATGAGCTAACAAAATAAGCTAGAAAACTATGAAAAAGCTTAAAGACAGCAGACATTTAAACAGATCTATGAAGGACTTTTTGAGAGATTTTAAACTAAGACTAAGGCTAAATAAGCCAATGGAACAAGCTGAATATCCTAAAACAGATTAAGACCTCTATTCAAAGAACACAAATAAGCTATAATTAAGCAAAAGGAAAAAGAAAATAAGCTAGAAAAAGGCTTAAAAAGATGACAGACTAAGCTAGTCTTTTTTTGGCTTTTTGACATTTAGGACAGATTTTAATCTTAAAAACAAGACTCAATAAGCAAAATTAAAAACTAAAAACTAATGATAGATAAAGACCATGACTTATTAAACACATATAAACTAATTTTAAGCTTAATCAAACACTTAATAAGCTAAAAATCTAATACCAAACAGACTGCATACCCATATGCCATATGTTGGCTTTTTAGCTTATATGGCTAATACAAATGAAACTTTAAGACTCAAAAATGGTTTTGACATACTAACAACTTTAAACAGATTGAGCATAAGCTACTATAAGCTACTTCCAACAAAAACTAACCTAAATTAAACTATAATTTGTCCTCAAATTGTTTGCATATCCTGAACTCTTAAGGCACACATAAAAAGTTTAAAAACCTATTCCTAAACTGCATGCTTAAAACAGATGGACAATGATGCATATTAAACTCATTTTGAGCACAAAATCCATACACCAAACAAATTTTCAAATAACTCAACTTAAGAACAATTTTGGAAACCTTAAAATCTAACAGATTAGGACTTTTGATAACTCAAACTACAAGACTCAACTAAACCTACTTTTAGCTTATTCAAACTATTTTTTAGACCAATTTAGAGCTTATGTAAACTAACTTGAGAACCAAAGACAGATTTATACTCCATTTAACCTATTTTAGAACCTTATCCCAAACACCCCTTTAAATCTTAAAAACTAATTTTAAGCTAAAAACAGATCATATTAAGCCTTGATTTTTGAAAACAGATTATGAATTAAGCATAACAATGAAAAATAAGCAAAAGCTTTAGACCAATAAGCACTTCTTAATAAGCTAAATTAACTCAAATTGAGACAGATTTTAAGTAGACTTAAATTAAACTATTCTAAACCATTCACTAGACTTATTAAGCTAACACTAGGCATAATAATCAACTGAAAACAATAATAAGCAGACAATAAGCAGGAAATAAGCAAAACAGTAAAAATAAGCTAAAATAAGAAATTGAGAAAAGGGGAGAGTACCTTTGTCCTTTGCACTAAACAAGTATTTAAATGCTCAAATGAGCTTATCTACAAGCTCTAGCTTGTTTGCATAAGCTAGTAAGGTCTATAAGCCCATCCCTTTCTCGTTTATCATCTAAAAATAAGTTGAGGTAATTTTGAGAGAGTTGAGAATAATGCTTATTCAGTTAAACTTTTACAAGCTTAAATGAGTAAGATATAGCTTAAAAAGGCAAAGAGAGCTTATGGAGATTATTAAGAACATTTCAAGCACTTTTAAGTATAATTGCATAAAAGTAAAACTCAATTTAAAAGTAAACTGAAATTTTATTAATAAGAAAAAGTTTAAAAGGCTTTTGAAAAGTAAAATACAATAATTAAAAGGCAATAAGCTGGATAATAAGCTATACTACCGTACTCCTACTCCTAAACTAGATGATTTCTTCGTGTGAACAAGCTTCTCTATTTATAGGGAGGAAATGAACCTTCTAGCCCTTTGGAGCCTCCCTTCATCCTTAATCCTGACCTTTCAATTATAACAACCTTCTATCCGTCCCTTGATTTGATACACGTTTAATCCACCAATCATATACCTTAGGATTGCCAATGTGGACGATATTGATTGTCAACAGTCAGGTGTTTCCAGCTTCTAGAACGAAGGGAGCAATGGGGTGAATGAGTTTTACTCGTGAGTGTTGTAGGGTAAAAGGAGGGAAAAGAGGACGATGAACAGTAAAATTAACTGAGTGTGTTATACTTGGACTTTGACTGGGTAGGGATGTTGGGCTTGATTTGGGCCAGGAGTGGATAATAGGTAATGGATTTGGATTTGTATTTTAGATTTGGGTTTAGACTTATATTTGTATGGTTCATATTATAATGGGCTGACCCAGACCAGTAAAATGGGAACGGGTTGGCCCATTAAGGATGTATACGCCTTCGGCTTTGTTTTCTCACAGCTCATTTCTACTTACGTCTGTGTCCTCGTAATTGTCCGCATTGCTTTATTTTTGTCCTTTTTGTAACATATCCACACCTGCAAGACACAATTTACGAAATACACAAATACAATGCATTTTTATGAATTTTTGGTCATTATTGGTCTTTTTAGCTCGTTTTATTAGGTAAAAAGTATGTGTATTTAAGCACATACCAAAATCCCCCATACTAAGCTGTTGCCGTGTCCTCACGCAATGCCATAAACACAATTAGAAAACTAAAAATTTCCACCCCCTTAGACTAATTACCTCTAAAGTAGTCTTAAGTGATCATTAAAGGGGAGTAAGAATCACTACTCAACTACGAGTCCAGAGACGGAGGCTTTATTTAGATAACTCCGGAGTTAAAATTTGGCTTTATTATTATTATTATTATTGCAACATTATTAACCCCCCTTGGTTCTTTAAACAACTGTCACATCGATATTCAAGCCGACCATGGTCCAGGAGTCTTATTTCGACCAGGGGATCCTCGACCTTTTTGAAGGCTACAACATCGGCAGCGAACTGACCAGATGCAACAAGCTTTTATCAGTCTCGGATTTATTATTCTTATTATGGGCCTTCTTTTGAAGACTGCCACATCGGTAGCGAACCAACCAGAGACAGTAAACTTTTATCAACCTACAGTTTTTATTATTATTATTACCTCCACCCTTTAAACGACTGTCACATCGGTATGCGAGTCGACCATGATCCAGAAGTCTTATTTCGGCTTCGGTTTATTACATTATTCTTATTATTATTATTATTATTAGCCAAATTTCAAGTCAAGTGGTCTTTTAACTACCTAGACAACGGTAGCGAGCCGTCAGGAATCGGTAGTCTATTTCCCCACAACACTGACAAAACCTCCATGTGTACCTTACTTTCACCAGAAGGAATCTCTACGAAGGGATCTAAACTAAGAATCGCAAAAACCAAATCAACTTTATTTATTTAACAATAATATAACGTTTATTAAGTTGGTGGGAGCAAAAAGCCACAATTAACCTCTATGAGCTCTAAAGAGATCCAACTACTCCATGTTTAGCATCTAACTTATATTCAACTCTATCATTTCTCGTTCTTTGCAAATTTAAAATATTTAATAAAATGATCCGCGAATGCTTAGTCTAATAAAAACAAGCTTTGTATATTTAAAGTCTATTATGGAAACTTGCAAACTCTTGGCTTTTTCAAGCTAGAATTCGCATTTTAAAGCTTTTTGTAAAAAAGACTAGCAAAAACTTAAATTTATATAAGTTAAGGGGCAAACTAGAGGGCAACATGCTCGATCAAGTCAAAATTTATTCTTAAAAAGGCAAAACTACATGTCAAAACACTTATTCTATTTTTGAAAAAAAAATAATTTTGGCATAAAATCACATATTTTTGGTGGAAAAACGGGGTTGCGTGATGACAAGGCAAATGCAAGTAAGATCAAATCGAAAGATCCCCCCATACTAGAACTAAACATTGTCCTCAATGTTTAAAAGGGTCTCTTACGTAAATCTAAAGCCGTTTATTAATTATGCTAATAGATAAATGTTAATCAATAAGATCTAGGATATCAGATTCCCATATATAAACATGCTAAGGATAGAAGCTCGAGTGAACGATGGACAAAACCACGAGCACGATAGTCTTCGAAATCTGGGGCAATCCTGGACATAAAACACAAACCACGAAACACGAGAAAGGAAGAGGCGAACCTCCTCACGTCAAACTTATTCATAATTATTATACTAATATACTATTACTAGGGATAAGCATGTGTTGCCACCCACGAAGCGCTTGTTTTTGTTAACCAAATCACGAGCCTGACTTGACCCCGAATTTAGTGGTCCATGGGGAAGGTTTGAGATTCGGGATAACCATAGGTGGTATGTCCCCTCCAAAATAGTGTTTGAGTCTATGACTGTTCACCTTGAAGTTTGGTCCGTCGGTTTGAGATAACTCGACGGTTCCATAAGGGAAAACTTGAGTAACGGTGAATGGTCTGGTCCAACGGGTTTTGAGCTTGCCCGAGAGAATCTTTAATCGAGAATTGAATAGAAGAACTCGATCACCAACGTTGAAAACGCGGTTCTTAATCTTGGAGTCATGAATCTTCTTTGTTTTCTCTTTGTAGATTAAAGAATTCTCGTAGGCTTGATCCCAGAGTTCATTTAATTCATTCATTTGAACTTTCCGGTTATCACACGCGGTCTTAAGGTTAAAATTGCAATGCTTTAAGGCCCAATAGGCCTTGTGTTCAAGTTTGATAAGAAGATGACAAGCCTTTCCGTACACAAGCTTATAAGGAGTGCACCCGATGGGTGTCTTGAATGCAGTACGGAAGGCCCATAAAGCATCATCTAACTTATCGGACCATGAAGCTCGGTTTTCGCCTACGGTCCTTTCTAAGATGCGTTTCAAACCACGATTTGAAACCTCCACTTGTCCACTCGTTTATGGATGATACGCGGTAGAAAGACGGTGGGTAACTCCATACTTAAGCATGACCTTTGCGAATTGGTCATTGCAAAAATAAGTACCACGATCACTAATTATAGCACGAGGAGTTCCAAATTGGGCAAAGAGAGATTTTAAGAATTTAACAACGACTCGGGCATCATTAGTGGGGAGCGCTTTCGATTCAACCCATTTAGAAAAGTAGTCAACGGCCACGAGAATGTACTTGTTCCCTCGAGAAGACGGGAACGGTCCCATAAAGTCGATGCCCCATACATCAAAGATCCCGCAAACTTAAATTGCATTTTGAGGCATTTCGTCCTTTTGTGAGATTTTGCCTTGACGTTGACATGAGTCACATGACTTTACCATGTCATGGGCATCGCGATAGATTGTTGACCAATAGAAACTGAAATCAAAGACTTTCTTAGCGGTGTAGTTCGCACCATGATGTCCCCCTGTGGGTCCATTATGGCAAGCCGTGAGGATATCAACAGCTTCTTGGCCGTAAACACAATGTCTAATCATTTGATCCGCACAAATTCGAAACATGTAGGGATCGTCCCAAAAATAATGCTTTACATCCTTAAAGAATTTTTTCTTTTGTTGGGACGACATCCCTTTCACTACAAAATTTCCCGCATGGTAATTTGCAATGTCAGAAAACCATGGGGTGCTAGAATCACCATGTAAAGTTATCATTCTGAGGGTCTCAAGAGGAAATGTTTCGTTAATTTCCTTTTTATCGAGATCACCTTGATGAGGGTTTTCTAATCTTGATAAATGGTCGGCCGAGAGATTCTCTGCTCCTTTTTTATCACGAATAATGACATCAAATTTTTGGAGTAGGAGAATTCACTGGAGCAACCTCAGCTTAGCATCTTGCTTAGCAAGAAGATACTTTAGAGCCAAGTGGTCCGTATACACTATGGTATTTGATAAGACTAAGTAAGGCCGGAATTTCTCGAAAGCATACACTACGGCTAATCATTCTTTTTCCGTAGTAGTATAATGTGCTTGAGCATCCGTCATGGTCTTACTTTCATAGTGTATAGGCTAAAAATGTTTGGTCTTTCGTTGCCCCAAGACTGCACCTACCGCATAATCACTAGCGTCACACATAATTTCAAATGGTAGGTCCCAATCGGGGGCAACTAAAATCGGGGCTTCGGTTAACTTCTTCTTAAGTATATTAAACGCTTCAATACATTCTTTAGAGAAAATAAACAGGGTTTCTTTTTCTAGAAGATGGGTCATCGGCCGGGCGATTTTAGAAAAATCTTGGATAAATTAACGATAGAACCCGACGTGACCTAAAAAACTTCGAACGCCTTTAACGGAAGTCGGATGAGGGAGTTTAGCTATAACATCAACTTTAGCTATGTCGACCTCAATCCCGGATTTAAAATTTTTATGGCCGAGGACAATGCCCTCTTTAACCATGAAATGACACTTCTCCCAATTTAGAACTAAGTTGGTATCTTCGCACCGTTTTAGCATTTTGTCTAAATGGGAGAGGCATGACGAGAAAGAATCCCCGAAGACTGAGAAATCGTCCATAAAGACCTCCATTGTTTCCTCGATCATTTCGTGGAAAATGGCCATCATGCACCTTTGGAACGTGCCCGGAGCATTACATAAGCCGAAAGGCATGCGTCGGTAGGCAAACGTCCCATAAGGGCAAGTGAAGGTGGTCTTTTCTTGGTCTTGCGGGTCAATAGGAATTTGAAAATATCCAGAAAATCCATCTAAAAAGCAATAGTATTCGTTCCCTGCTAAACGTTCAAACATTTGGTCCATGAAAGGCAACGAGAAATGGTCTTTACGGGTAACATCATTAAGCTTCCGGTAATCAATACAAACGCGCCATCCCGTAACTAACCTTGTAGGATTTAACTCATTATCTTCGTTTTCAACTACGGTCATGCCACCCTTTTAGGCACACAATGAACGGGGCTCACCCACGGACTATCGGAGATAGGGTAAATCAATCCAGCATCAAGGAGTTTGATAACTTCCTTTTTGATAACCTCGTGAATTTTTGGATTCACCCTTCTTTGATGTTGAACCGCTGGTTTGAAATCATCCTCTATTAAGATCTTGTGAGTACAAAAACGGGGGTTAATGCCCATAATGTCAGAAATTTTCCATGCGATGGCCTGTTTGTGTGACCTAAGAACCTTTAAAAGGGCGGCCGTTTCTTCATCTTTTAATTCTTTAGAAATTATGACGGGTAATTTATCGGTTCCTTCTAAAAATGCATATTCTAAATGAGAAGGTAAATCCTTAAGCTCGAGTTCCGGTGGTTCTTCGATTGAAGGCTTCGTCATAGTAACATCAACTTTCTTAAGATCGTCATTCTTCATCGGAGGGAGAGTCGGAGAAGGGTCTTCATTCAACAATTTCTCAAGGTAAAGAATATCTCCCTTCGTGTCGTAGTAATTGTCATCCAAATTAGAAAGCTCATCCGGGGTACGTAGAAAAGTCACTATCTCTTCCAAAATGAAATCTCCTCCTTTAAAAGGAGTGAACGAGCGGGAAGAAGAAGCGATGATAGGATCCGAAGGAGTGGGATTACCACTCGTCGAACTATCCAAAAATCCGAGCACTTCTTGAGCATACTCCTCATAAGAAACATCTATGACATTGACTTGATGAACCGTTTCATCATAATAATTACGGGAGTATCTCGAAGTGTGTCCGACTTTAAACGTAATGGCATCATCATTGACTCGAAGAGTTAATTCTTCACCATGTACATTGATTAAAGCTCTTGCTGTACTCAAGAAAGGTCTCCCGAGGATGAGGGGAACCCGAGGATCAACATCATAATCAACTACAACAATGTCGGCCAAAAAATAAAACTTTCCTACTTTCACAAAGACATCTTTGGCAACACCATCCGGAACAGCAACCGATCGGTTTGCAAGTTCGAGTGTCATGCGAGTCGGAGTAAGTTCCGGGAGCGAAAGCTTTTTCCACACAGAAAGAGGCATTAGATTAATGCTAGCGCCAAGATCGGCCAAGGCTAAGCACTCAACTAGCTCCGAAAAATCACACAGGATGAGAAATTTACCGGGGTCTCCAAGTTTTTCGGGCAACTTTTTAAGGAGCACCGCTAAGCAATTCTCATTTAATGGAGTACTTGCTAATTAGAATAAATTTTC